>JANHFX010017027.1:0-13999 GCA_027560015.1 Chloroceryle amazona | reverse complement strand
GAGGAGAGTCATCACTCCCCCAGGCTCTCTCCCCTTCATCTGGAGTTCACAGGGTCTGGTCTTAGAAGTAAAGACTGAAGCAAAGAAGGTGTTCAGCAACTTTGCCTTCTCTGCAGCTTCAGTTATCAGGTCTGCCGCCTCATTCAGCAGTGGCCCCACACTTTCCCTATTCATCCACTTACCACTGATATATTTGAAGAAGCCCTTCTTATTCTCTTTTACTTCCTTTGCCAGCTTAATTTCTAAGAGGGCTTTAGCCTTCCTTGTTACCTTCCTACATGCTCTGACAACTTCTCTATAATTGTCCCAAGTGACAAGTCCCTTTTTCCATGAGATTTACATTTCTTTCTTCCTTGAAATCTCCTTCATAAGCTCCGTGCTCATCCATCTACTCCATTTTTTACTCAATGGAATGCATCTATCTTGGGCCTGGAGGAAGTGGTATTTAAAAGCTGACCAATTGTCTTGGGCTCCTTTACTCTACAGAGTCCTAGCCCATGGGATTCCTACAAGTAATCTTTGAAGAGTTCAAAGTTATCCCTGCAGAAGTCTAGGGTTGTAATCCTACTTATTGCTCTGCTTCCACCTTGTATAATACTAAACTCTACCCTAGGATGCTGTAGAACTGCTTTGGGAAAAACAAAACAAAACAAAACACTAGAGCTGCAGTACCTAGGCTTATTCCATTTGGTGGCCAATGTTCTTGCTCTCCAGACTCCTGATAAGCACTGAAAAGTTCAGACTCTGGCTGATCCATGTGAAGGAAAAATAGCCAGGACTTTCGAGAACCAAGTCTTTGCTGAATAATAATCTGCAAGTTGTTAGTTTATACAATCTTTCTGCAATGCAAATTAAATGGAAACATGCCTTACTAGATAACACAAATCCTCCCAATCCTTTAATGAAATTGTAAAATAAGTCTTGTATGTTATAGAGTGTTTCTGTGGAAGGATTTCTGTACAAGCTGTAGAAACTATTTCCCTCCACATGAAGCGAAAGGGCAGTTGGTCTGCAAACAGCAAAGCTGCAGAGTGATATCACAGGAAAATTCTAATCCTTCTGGAAACTTCCTGAGATGGATCTAGGTAATTGGACAAATAAACAGAAATTAGAGATACAGAACTGGTAAATGATGGGTTTATAACTACTTGCCACATTTATACATACTTGCCACATTCTGAGAAAGTTGACAATAAAATCACAAGTCCAGTTTCATGGTGGCCAAACTGTGGGTTGGAAGTGAAACCGTAAGCCTCATTTAATGACCTTGGAAAAATGTAGATGAAGATTTTCAAGTGAAGATTTACAAACACTTCAGAATTTTGAGAACTGACCCTTTTGTAACACAAGAAAGCTAATAAGTGGTCTTTGGTGTTGAAACTGTCTACATGTGATAACATGCGTTCTACTTAACTAAGCTTCCAGCAAACTCCCCAGATCACTGCTTCTGGAATTTAAAAGCTGCATTAGCTGTTTATTATAGAAGTACATACAGGCTATTTCAGACAGATACTAGAGACCACTTAGATTCTTGTCAGATACAATTTCTGTAGTATTCCCTAATAACCTGGTGAAGTTTCAGACTTAATTTCCATTATCTCTTGATTTTATATTTTCATACCCACAAAATGATAAAAAAACAAACCAAAAAATGCATACACACAAAAAAAAACCAAACACAACCAAAAATAATAATACTAAGACAAAAAAAACAAACCAAGCAAAAAGAAAAACAACCCCCACAAAAACAAACACACAAACAAAAATAACCAACAACACACAACAACTCTATTAATTTGGTAGACTTCATTGTCAACTTCAATCTCTTGTTGCTTATGACACAAGGCAGTATGACACAAGGTCCTGAAGCAAAATGACAAAAGAGGAGGAACCTGGAGTATGAGGAGAAGAAAGTTTAATTTTTCCCCATTTGTATTTTACTAGTGAAACTCAGCCCGTGCTATAAACCATTTAGTCTACTGGACTTCATTTCAAATGCACAGACAGCTTGCAGGTGAAAACAGAAAGTTTAAGTAAGATTACTAATTAATGCACCCAAAAGGAAAAGGTCCAGTTTGCCTGAGGTCAGTCTTTGGTCAGTCACATCACTTTGCCTTCAGACTCACCAGATCATTTGAGCTGGAGCAACAGGGTGCCCCTTAAGGATAAACATACCATTGGATACATCTCTGCAGCACACAAACACACAAGTCATCAAAAGGAAGGAAGGGAACCATGCAACAGCTGTCTCAAGGGATAGGTCACACTGAACCAGTGGATGCAGTGTACTTTTGTACAAGTCAGACAAGAAAACAATTGGTCAGCTACAGAGTCCTCCTATCTAATTCCACTATCTCCCTGCCATCTCTCTGGCTCTGAAAGAAATGGCTAACAATTTTCTTAAACATATATTGTAAATTTGAGCTGGCCTTCAGTCACTCAGATGTCTCAAGCAGCTCTCTCCATTCTTTTATGCTACTGCTGAGCATGGGTAGCTTTTCATATAAAAGGTCTAATGGGTTAGAGGATATCAAGCAAAAATGTCCCAGTAGTGCAAGAAACATCTGGGGAAGGTGGTCGGTCATGCTGAACAGAGCAAGCTAAGTGGCTTCTCAAGCATGTTCTCTTTAAGCAAGAATACGATTAAACTGAGGTTTCTTTCTGTATTATGAGGTAACCTTCAGTCAAAGGATAACATGAATATGGGTCATTATCCATGCTACTCAGGCAGAACTTGACCACAGAAGTTTCTAATGACTGAGAACCACTTTTTCAGAAGGTCACATCTGTGTCTAGTGTAAGATCTGTAAGCCTGATAACGCAGAAGTGTCAAACACCAGCAGCTCCCATTGACAAGGAAATGGGACAAAGTGGAAGGGAGAAGCAGACGTTAATACCACAGGTCAAGAGAAGTGTCTTAAGGTATAATCCAAAAGAGGAGGCTCCTCATACACTGGCTGTATTTAAAAACAAAATCTACAGTGACTCCCTTTAGCATTTACCTTTTGTATAGGCTTCAACATGTTCCTGAGAAGAAAGTAGAAGGGAAGAGAATTTCACTCTCGAAAGCCTAGGGCACAGGCACAACTCTCATGCATTAAGTACTTGATCTGAATGAGCACTCATCCTGGCATGCACAGAGTGAAACAGGGGTACAATAAGCAATACATTTATGCAGCCAACAAGAAACACCAGAGCAGGTCACCTGCCAGTGACAGGGAAGACATACATGGACAAGTTCCAAGCATAATGGGCTTCCAAGAGGCAGACTTTTATCATGTCAGATGAAGAACAAGGAAGAATACGTGAGAAGGAACAAACCTATTCTCAAGAAGAACATTTCTTCTTCATCCCCCTGACACAGAAGAGCAAAAAAAGAATGTGTGATCTGTGGTAAAATAAAAATTTAGTGGAGATAACCTGATATAGTTTTTTTTCACAGAAGAAAGTACAATAATGAGGCAAATGTTTCTCTAGTAGGTCCAGAAATTATACCATAAGAGTTTAAATATGAGAAATGTGCAACCTAAATCAAAAGACTAATCCTACCTTGGGACTTTATATTAAATGACAACTAACAGTTTAGAAAGGACATCTGCCTGGCAGAGGACTATATTGAGAATTTATATAAGGTATATCATGCACATTTAGATTTTTGACTTACGCTTCAAAAGGAGTACTGGAATACAATACTTGAGAAGCATCAGTCTTGCTAAAAATCCCTGTCAAAGTGAAAGCCATTAAAAGACACTCTGAAGATTAAGAAAATATTTTTTGCCATTTTGGACGGGCTACCAGATCAATGAAAAACTAAAATTATGTGCTGATACAGTGTCAATAGCATGTGTATGGCAACCCTCCCACTGACAAAGTGCCGAAAACTGCATAGCTGGGAATATTTGGAAAAACAAGGGAAACACTTTCCAATTAAATGTTTGAATTACCATCCAACAAAAACAAGCAAAAAAACAAACCAGCCAACCAACCAAACAAGAAAACCTTGTGTGATCCAGATATGCACTCTAAGTTAAACAGCAATAGAATTTACTGTCTTCTTATCTAGTCTGCCACACAGCACAGCTCTCAAGTTCTCAATAGCAAGTCTACTCAGTACCCTTGATGTATAAATCAACAGCAAAAGCATGAAAATTAGAGCACCTTCATAAGAAGATATTTTGGCATACTTCCTTGAATATGAGTCAGGTCAAAGAGACTCGTACTAACACAAGTCCAACTCATTGCTGAGGACTCAACAGCATGGCTCAGAAAATACAGGGAAAGCAATTACCTAAAAGAGCCATGAACCAATCTAGAGACTGGTATTTCAAAGCTCACATACAAGACTGGCAAAGAATTATTGAACCTTCATGAACTCTGAGAGTTAGGGAGAGAACAACATCATCCTATGTAAAGAAATTTTGCAAAACCTGAGTGACTGAAGGAGGACTAAGTGCTATGATGAAAATAATGAAACAATATGAACTAGATGAAAAAAAAAAAAAAATACAAAAATAAGTACATAAGATAAGACAATCAGATTTCTATACAAGATTATTGAACTCTTCAGGGATTAATCTATACAGATGATAATGACCAAAAGGCTCAAATCAAACACATCAGCAACAGAGCATCTTGTAGTTGTTGGATTAGAGATTGAAGACATAAAAATCAGGGGCAATTAACCGTCTGAAAAGGAAAAATCTGCTAGGTATATTCATTGTATATTCATTAGGACAAGGAACAGTGGGTATAAACTTGAGCATAGAAGGTTCCACCTCAACATGAGGAGGAAATTCTTTACTGTGAGGGTGATGAAGCACTGGAACAGGCTGCCCAGAGAGGTTGTGGAGTCACCTTCTCTACAGACCTTCAAAATCCACCTGGATGCATTCCTATGCGATATGTCCTAAGTGATCCTGCTTTAGCAGGGGCGTTGGATTCAATGATCTCTAGAGGTCCCTTCCAACCCCTAACATTCTATAATTTTATGATTCTATAATTCTGCACCTTGGCATTTTTAGTTTTCACGAGAAATTCTGGTATATTGGCTTGCAGATTGTCTCCTATCATGAAAAAAGAGCTAGTGGCACCCCAACCATGTGTACACTGCAATCAAGAAACATCTCTTGCAATAGCAGATAAGGCCAAGACTGTGTCTGCCCTAGGTGTGTGTAGGGACTAGTATGTCAATGTGTTACACACTTGTGGATGCAGAGCAAAACTGCACAGGAGCATGAGCAAAACAACCTTCAGCCTTCAGCACAGAGGAAAACTTGCTACACCCTGAAAGGTGATTGTGGTACTTCAACATTCCCACTAACCTCTCAGTGGCCTACAAGAGACATATTCCTAATGAAAGGCAAGTGGAGCCAAGACTAGCCAAGACCTTTCTTGAGGAGTGGCATATTAGTCTTGGACGAAGAGGTGTGAAACCTAGAGAAGCAACATTTTTATGTATGCTTATTGATAGTCACTTGAAACTGTATTTGCACAATCCTGCCAAAAGAAAGCATCTAAATCCAGCTCTGGTTGAAAACTTTTTCTCTGGAGGATTTTGGAAGAGAAAAGGAACTTTACATTATAATGTAATTACTTCTTTGTAGGTGACAATTTTCCAGGTAAACAGAAAAGGATGGGAGAAAGTGAATGATGAAGTTCAGTACATGTAGTTGCCAAAATAAAAGTGATTTTTGAAATAGGCATAACATAAAAATCAGTTCCACTTAGTGTATAAACAGAGGAGTCTAGTTCAAACGTTCCTTATTTGCACTTCATTAAACACCATGATAGCCTCAGTTGCTCCTTCCACCTCCTAGCAAAGATTCAAGCTGAAGCTGCAGAAGACTGTCACTAAGGAATCATCATCAATGTTCCAGAACATGCTCCAGCATACTCAAACAGTATCAAGCCAAATATCATCCATAAAAATTACATAGCAGATGATGTGAAAAAGACTTCTTCAAAAGTATTTAATTTATCACTTACTGTGTTTACATATTCAGTAATTGGAAAAAAAAAAAACCAACAACACAAACATAAAACAAACACCTTACTTTTCAAATTTGGCTTGTCTTTATTGCAAATATATTCTAGAATTTAAGTTTGCATTTCCAGGCCAGACACTTGTGATATAAGAACACCCTGTAGAGATACCTGGTATACACACTATTGACGAGACTATTCAGCTATCCAAACAATGTAAAATGTAATCAAAAAGGACAGAACTTCCCTAAATTGAATGGGAGGTGTGTGGGCTTGCAACACAGATCATGCTGTTACACTTTTCTCCTTCACAGATTGTCAGTAGCAATGCATTGTAAAGTTCCTTAGCAATCCAATTACTTCACTTTATTTAACAAGGGATGAATTTGGCCCCTAATGTTTAATAACTCTGAATTTGAAAGAAATATTTCATCTGTAGCCACCAAATTAATTCACTTCTGGATTTCAGGAGTTATCAGAACAATTTTCTGTGAGGAAAAGATTTCCATTGGGACTGTCTCCATTACACAGGTCAAATAAAGCGCAAAAAATGTATTCTGCCACCTAGACTACCAGTTCTAGGGAAAAGGAGAGGGGATGAGTACAGAGTACACTTGGAAAATAAATAATATTTTAATAAAAGTATTGTTCTGGAAAAGCTGTCTCCAGTATATCCTTCCACTATGTGACAAAGAAATTATTAAATACAGACATTGCCAGTTCTGAGGGAACCTATTCTGCTCTTCTGATATTGACCTGCAATAGCATCCATGGGCTTAACTGAAATTTGTACCAGTAAAACTTAGGTCTCAATTTGTAGCAAATGAGGATCTGTGATTGCTTTGGCTGGGATACAGTTATTTTTCTTCACGATAACTAGTATGGGGCTATGTTTTGGGTTTGCACTGAACACACTGTTGATAATATAAGGGTGGTTTTGTCACTGCTGTGTATTACTTACACACAGTCAAGACATTTTCTGCTTCACACACTATCCCATCAACAAGTAGGCCTGGGTTACACAAGAAGTTTGGAGGGGACGCAGCTGGAACAGCAAACCCCAAATAACCAGAGAGATATTCTATACCATATGACCAAAGAGAAGAATAATGAATATCAAATCCTGGATGTGTGGCTGTTGCCATCACAAGGTTTTGGTTTTATGATAATGGCACATTCTTTGATGAATATAACCTGCTAGGGATGGATGGAATACACCTGTCTCACAGAGAAAAGGGAATCTTTAGCAGAAGGCTGGCAAACTTGGTGAATCAGGCTTTAAATTGAAGGAATTGGGGGGCAGGGTCCAAGACAGCAGTGTTCATGCCATCACATCCACCTGGAGAACATGCCAAACCAACCAGAGCAGAGACAAACTCTCTTTAGCAGCCTTCTAAGATGAGAGCCAGAAGCCCAGTCACCTCAAGGTTGGATATGGCTATGGTGGAGCCTCTTGCATCCCTCCAGGAAAGGGTTCTGAAATGTCTGTACACCGCCTGTAAGGGAAATAAACAGGAAGAACTAGTGATGTGGGTGTGGCCACAGGACCATTATTTCATTGCAGTTATGGAGACATGGTGGGATATCTCACATGACTGGAATGATATCATGGACAGCTACATAGCTTTTAGGAAAGTCGGACCAGCAAGGCAAGGTGGTGGAGTTGCTCTTTATGTATGAGAGCAACTGGAATGTATTGAGCTCTGCCTAAAGGAGGATGAAGGACATATTGAAAGTTTATGGTTAAGAACTAAGAAGCAGGCTGATATGGGCAACATTGTGTATTTTTTACTACTGATCACCTGACCAGGAAGAGAAAGTCAATGAGACTTTCTACAGACAGCTAGAAATATCCTGAAGGTCACATGCAAGGCACACACAGTCCAGGAGGTTCCTGCAGAGCACTGGTGATAACCTTTTGACAAAGGTCATGGAGAAGCCAACAAAGAGACGTGTGCTTCTGGAGTTTTTACTAAGAAACAAAGAAGGTCTTGTTGAAGATGTGAAGGTTGGAGGTAGAAATGGCTGCAGCGATCATGAGATGGTGGAGTTCAGGATCATACAAGGAAAAAGCAGGGTAATAAGTAGGATTGTAACCCCGCACTTCAGAAGAGTTTTGACCTCTTCAAAGACCTACCTGGAGGAATCCCATTGGTAAGGGCTCTAGAAGATAAGGGGGTTCAAGAGAGCTGGTTAATATACCAAAACCCACTTCCTCCAAGATCAGTCCATTCCTACAGGTAAAAAATCAAGTCAAGGTGGCAGGAGACCTGCACTGATGAGCAAGAAGCTTCTTGAAAAACTGAAATGTAAGAAAGAAGTTTACAGTATGTGGAAAAAGGGACTGGCCACTTGAGAGGAATATAGGAACATTGCCATAGGAACAGAGCATGTAGGGATATAACAAGGAATGCTAAGGCCCTCTTGGAATTAAGTCTGGCAAATGATGTCAAAGACAACAAGAAGGGCTTCTCCATGTACATCAGTAGAGAAAAAGGAAGACTAGGGAAAATGTGAGCCCATTGCTGAATGAGGTGTGAGCCCTGGTGATGGAGGATGCAGAGAAGGTGGAGTTACTGAATGCCTTCTTTGCAGTTTTTGTTGTTGTTGTTTCTTTGTTTGTGTTTGGTTGGTTTGGTTTGTTTTTCACTGCTAGAACTGGACTATGGGAATCCTAGTCCCTGGAGGTAAGAGAAAGAGTCTGGAGGAAGGAAGACTCTCCCTTGGTGAAGGAGGATGCAATCAGAGATCAGGTAGGCAAACTGGACACTCATAAATCCATGAGACATGATGGGATGCACCCACGAGTGCTGAGGGAGATGGCTGAGCTCATTGCTAAGCCACTCTCCATCACCTTTGAAAGACAATGGAGAAGAGGCGAGGTGACTGAGGACTGGAGGAAAGCCAATGTCACTCCAGTCTTCAAAAAGAGAAAGAAGGAGGACCCAGGAAATTACAGGCCATTCAGCCTGTCCTCCATGCCTGGAAAGGTGAAGGACCTGCTCATTCTGGAGGTCAGCTGTAAGTCCATGGAGGAAAAGAATGTTATCAGGAGTAGTCAGCATGGATTCACAAATCATCCTCAACCAGTGTGATAGCCTTCTATGGTGGTGTGTCTGGCTGGGTAGATGAGGGAAGAGCAGTGGATGTTGTCTACCTTCAGGAAGGCTTTTGACACCGTCTCCCATTACATTCTTATAGACAAGCTTAGGAAGTGTGGTTAGATGAGTGAACAGTAAAGGGTAGTGAGAACTGACTGAAAGACAGAGCAACAGAACTCAGAGGCTTTTTAGTAGAGTCTAGTTGGAGGCCTGTAGATAGTGGTGTTCCCCAAGGATCAGTTCTGGGTCCAGTGTTACTCAACATATTCATCGATGTCCTGGATGAAGGAATGGTGTGAACCTATAGCAAGTTTGCTGATGATGCAAAGCTGGGAGAAGTGTCTGACACAGCAGAAGGCTGTGCTGCCATTCAGCAAGACCTGTACAGACCGGAGAGTTGGGCAGAAAGAAACCTGAGGAAGTCCAACAGGGAGAAGTGTAGATTCCTGGGGAGAATAACCCAATGCACAAGTACAGGTTAGGGGCTGACTTGGTAGAAATAGCTTTGTGGAGAAGGATCTGGGAGTCCTCTTGACAGCAAGCTAACAATGAGCCAACAATGTGGTTTTGTGGCCAAGTGTCCTGATTTTGTGGCCAAGTGTCCTGGTTTGAGTGAGAACAGAATTAATTCTGTTCAGTGATTTTACTTTTCATCCGAATTTCTTCTAGCTAACTGCACTGTCTGAAGTTAGCAACATGTTTTCAAAGACAGTGTCTCTTCTAGCAGTGATAGCACTCCATGTTTAATTATTACCAAGGATTAGTGTGCAGACCAAGGCCACTGCTGGATCTTGTGGACCACACTGTTAGGTACAAAAAGTAAAAAGCCACACCTGTGGCGAGAAGCAGACAGGACAGGTAATTGTAAACTGACCAGTGAGGTATTCCATCCCATATATGTCTTATTTGGTATAAAGCTGGGGGATCACAGGGGTCAAGCTCTCTTCTTCGATGTCTGGCATCTGAGCAGCACTTGTCCATTCTGCCTCTGAATCTGATCCATAAGTTCCTAAATTCAGTTCCAGGAACAAGCTCCTGAATCTGATTCCTGTCATTAAGAAGAGTGTGAAAAGGATTCTTCTACCCCTCTACTGTGCACTGGTGAGGCCACATCTGGAGTACTGGGTCCATTTCTGGGCTCCCCGGTTCAAGAGGGCTACTGGAGAGAGTCCAATGGAGAGCTATGAGGATGATTAGGAGACAGGAACATTTCTTTTATGAAGAAAGGCTGAGAGACCTGGGGCCAAGGGAATAATGAGTGAGTGACAGAGTGGTGCTTTTCTACTGACTGGGACAGAACCACAACTAACTGTCATATTTGCATAACAAAGATGATAGTTATCAGAACACCTCTCTGTATAGTTAGCCTACTTGAGATGCTTAAAAGAAGTCTGATTTTTAAATAGCCATCAAATACATCATAAAAACAAGGCCAAATAAGCTATTTTCAGGTGATGATTCAATAACAGGTTTCTGAAACAGCAGTTTTGAAGAGCCTTAGCCCTGATAATGCTTTTTAAAGAAGATATATTCCCTTTCTTATCCTTAAGCAGGAAGGAGGCTTATCTGAATGTCTGTTAAGCATTTCTTCACAAGAGAGGGGAAAAACTGCTTGTACACACAAAGCTTGGCAGCAATAGTCATCTATCACATAATCTAAGTGTCCAGAAAAACTCAAAAAGAAAGGCTATCACCAGTTATACTTCCAAAACCTTTTTTCTGTATTTTATGCTTCTAGGAGAGGGCAAGACAAGCAAACTGTCCTTTAAGATGTTCAACAGTAGTGAACTGACTATATGTGAAAGCATCTCTTTTCTCATTCCCTTCCAGGCTTGTTCTGAACAGATGAACTATTTCTGAAGGGACAAATCAGAAATACTAGAAATTTGACTTTACTGTAAAGTTATGAGTTATTTCACCAGTCCATCTATAGGGAAAGAAATATATAGGGTTTTTTTCCCTTTTTCAGCACTTCTTCCTGTAGCCTATTCTTAATAACTAAATCACTTAAGATGATGAACCTGGGAAACAGCTACTATCAAAAAAGTACACTGAAAAAAAGAAAGAATATAACTTTAGCTCTCTGATTCATTCTGAAAGCTTCTTGAAATGCTATCTCTTTGGTCCCATTTCATGATGAGAAATTCTGTAGGTTATATACTCTAACAGAATACAATATAGTCTGAGGGGAAAAAAAATGTCAGAAATGGAAGTGGACAATGTGAATAATTGTGGTTTTGAAGTATGGACTATTTATACATTTGCAGAAGAACTGTACAGAGAGAAAAAAAAGCATAGTCTATTAATATTTTTTTCAGTGTATGAATAGGGAAAGAAAAAGTATTTTTATTTTCTTTATAATTCAGCATGCACTGAAGTTGAAAAAATGGAGCATCTTTCATGTCTGTAAGTGAAGAGAAATTAATGATTTCAGAATCCTTTTGTGTGTATCAAGGAACCAGGCTACGTAACATTTTCCTAACAGACAGAAACACACATGAAGACAACTAACAGGACTGTAGTGAGATCACTTTGAAACAGGATCACCCCAAGCAAGACAGTCAACGTTTAAATTTCCTTTCACTGTAAAGGAGACATCTTCAGTGTTTCACAACATGTATTAAAAGGCTCACTTCTCTTCAACTGATGGGATATTTGTCTACATCTCTGTTTTTCAACTTTTGCTGTACAGATGTAATAACTAGGTATCTGAAAGAAATAAAAATTTAAGAACACTTGGAACAGAAAGTCCAAGTCCTTGTGGACCACTCAGAGCAATAGTATAACTTATTCAAATCATGTTCCCATGACTGTAGATGGAAGGAAAAAAAAAAAAAAACCAAACAAATGATCAACTATTATGCAAGTTTTGTCATCATGGTACATGTTAAATACCTAAAGGTATTATATACTGCACATAATTCTGCACTGGAAAAAAAAAAAAGTATTTATTTTTGTATGACTACCTCATCCTAAATCTCTGTTATGTTGTTTATTCCCACCAGTACAAATCTGTAGACCAAAGGCGTACTTCCAGTTGTATAAACAACACCAGAGACAGGGTATGCTTTTTATGGAAACACAGAATAAACCCAATGAGATCAGTGTTTGATCCCATACTTCCAAAGCAGGTTTGCTCCAGACTCCAATTCTTTTGTTTTTTAACAGCAGAGTTATATTAGCAAGGATGTGATGGAGATGAGAAGAGAAGGCAATCAATAAAACAACAGAGCACAAACAATACATAAAGACATCTTTACAGGCATTTTGAACTAATGAAAGCAGATATCAGCTTGTATATAAAGAAAATCATTATTCTTAGCTAATAACGTTCTCCTTCCTCAAACTTCAGTACATTTTGTTGCTGTCTGTGAATTTGGATCCTAATTTAACTTTCTGGCCAGTGCCTCATCTCAATTTATCAGAGGCATCAGTCTTTATAACTGTGTTTTGTGAAGAAGCTGCTCTTTCCTGTAATGCCAGGGTCCTGCAGGTCCACAACATCATTGACTTTTTTCCCCTTACTAGCAGTTGAAAAAAAATCTGCCCCCCCCTCCCACTTTGACAGATGCCATTTACAGCTAAGATGTGTTTGATTAAAGCAAAAAACAGGACTGCATTGATAAACATAAAGATAATTAAAAAGGAAGTATTTTAATTTTCTCATTAATGCATAGAATCTGCAGTTAAAACTGTTGAGTTTTGTTTGTCCTCACCACAAAGCTGGTGTGGTATATCCACCAGGCTTCACTACTGTGAGACATTTCATGTATGAAATCTTATGTGCACTGTCTGTGCACCCCCCTTTCCCTCATGTTCCCTTCACAATTTGCTGAAATAATACATATTTTCTGGAGGTGGCAAACGGCTGTCCATGATAAATAAAGTTATTGTTTTGTTGTAGACATTATTTCTGGTGTTAAGATCCTTATAAATCTTTCCTGACCTAAGGGACAGACTGTCACTCCCTGTACAAATACGATAACTGTTTGCATTAATAATTTAGGATTAACTTTGAGTTGACCCCATACTGTATCCCTCAATGGAGATCTATGAAGGGGTATTTGTAATACCTGTGGACATCTTGCATTACACCAGTGGGAGTTTTCTTCATCAGTAGACGAACAGCAGAAATATGGACAGAATAAAACATGGCAGATATATGCAAAAGACAGATTGAACCTGATTTATTTAGCAGTCTGTTATTTACTAGAGCCGTCCTTGGTCTTTCTCTTGAGTATGTGAAATGGCATTATTTCCTGTAACAGTAAAATAAAACAGGAAAATCCCCAATACACATAATAAAATACCACTTCAATAAAACAAGCTTTAATCACAGATGTCATTTCCTAGCTCCTAAATACAGTATATTTTCATAGAAGCCTTCACCAATTTCTATTGTTGTCAGTCCCCGTGTAAAAGAAAGTAACAAGATCCTTAATCTTATTTACTGCTACTATTTTAAAGCACCCACTTGAGCACATGGAACTTTATAGGAGCACAGAAGGAAAAAGGGAGCTCTCAGCCTTAACAAGTATGCAGACTCCACAGCAAACAGTTTCTGGCATAACCCAAACAGGAAAAGCAAAGCAGACACCTGAGTTACAGGTATGATTACCTGTGCACTAAACAATCAGGACTAGTCTTAGAAATTTATCTTAAACATATGATTTTTTTTTTCCGCTGTCACTCCTCCCAAAAATATTTATTATGGACTTTTACTCTCTACAGACTTGCATACCAGAACTACAACTGCCTGGCAATGTAGAAATTGGTCTACCAAGATGTCACAGTTTAGGGTCAGGGCGGCCCCTTAGACCAATAACAGACACTCTCTGCTAACCCCCCTCCCTCCCCAAAGGGGAAGAGAAAGGGAATAAGGGAGAGAGACTGAGCAATTAGAAAAGGAAACTAGA
>JANHFX010017026.1:47858-61375 GCA_027560015.1 Chloroceryle amazona | reverse complement strand
ATCTATGCATGCTGTATTTAGATCATAGTGCATTTGAGAATAAATAACTGATGGCAGTAGTCACCTGAACCAAAAAAAAAGGAGTAAGAATGATGAAATAGTGTTGTTTATTCAAGTGTTTCACATCAGTGTGAAATAAAATCACCAAACAGCTACAATGTCAATGGTGAAAGAAGTTGTTCTATGTCAGTGGAGAGATCATCCAAACCAGTAGTCTTCCATGACGACATGTAGCTAACTTGATTAGATGGAGACCAAAACCCTTCTCTGGAAGAGTATGTGAATGACTACCTCACGATGAAATCAATGGGATTACCCATTTCTCATTGTTGAGGTATGTGTTGTGTTAGATCTGGGCACTGAACATCCATAGTGGCTGAAGGTTATATCTACCAGAAAGCATACGATGAGTGCCTTGAGGAGTATCTATTTTAGTCAAAAAATAATGAAAAGAAGACATGTTTAATGCAGGGCATTACAGAGTTTTAAGAAATTTTTGGACTGCAGGGATGGTAAATAGAGAATGATTATTTAGTGTCTCACCATAAAACACAATATTATCTAGCAATAAAATATTTTTGCACATTGAGTGTAGCTAACTGCATGATTGTCCCATGACATGGTAAATGACAAAGTGTAGTGATGGATTAGGAAACTGAATTCTTTGAAGTCATAGGATCATAGAATAGGAGGGGTTGGAAGGGACCTCTGGAGATCAGCTAGTCCAACCAGAGCAGGGACACCCAGGGCAGGCCACACAGGAACAGATCCAGGTGGGTCTTGAAAGTCTCTAGAGAAGGAGACTCCACAACATCTCTGGATAACCTGTTCCTAGCTCTGTCACTCTCACAGTGAGGAAGTTTTTCCTCATGTTGAGGTGGAACTTCCTGTGTTTCACCTTGCTACCATTATCTCTCACCCTATCACAGGGCACAACTGAAAAAAGACTGTCCCCTTCTACTTGAAACCCACTCTTCATATATTTGTAAACATTAGTAAGATCCCTTCTCAGTCTTCTCTTTTCCAGGCTAAACAGCTCCAGGGCTCTCAGCCTTTCCTCATCAGAGAGATGTTTCAGTCCCTTCATCATCTTTGTAGCTGTCCACTGGATTCTCTTGAGTATTTCCCTTTCCCTCTTGAACCGGGGAGACCAGAACTGAAGACAGTACTCTAAATGTGGTCTCACTAGTGCAGCGTTAGAGCACTCCCTCAGAGAGAACCTCCCTCGACCTGCTGGCCACACTCTTCTTTATGCACCCCAGGATACCACTGGCCTTCCTGGCTACAAGGGCACATTGCTGTTCCAAGAATAACAAATAATAGTAAATACTAAGATCTCAACCCATGATAAGGCACTCACCTTCATACTGCTGGAGTATGTGAAGATTTTCAAGAAGTTTTAATGCATGTTATTTTGTTCATATATTCTCACCAAAACAACAAATATATCCTAGATTATTTGCTGTTACGATACCAGCCTAACAATATCTTTGTTCTCTCCCAGTACAGCCATTCTTACATTGTAATACCCTGTAAAAAATTAGGATAAGAGCTCTACTTAGGATTAGGATAAGAGCTCTATCATTTCAGGAAGGAATGCTGGAAAGTCTGTGAGCTGCAATTATTAATTTTTTAGGTATTATGATGTATTATTTATTGAATGTTGGCTGTGAAATGAAGGCAAACTAAATTTTATTTCTATGAGTTAAATTCTTACTGTTTTACTAGAAAAATACAGAAGCTTGTTGTACAGCAATCTACTGCATATGCTAGGCTGCTGATACAGCATTTCTTTCTACACTGTTTTTTGCTGAAGTGATAGGTGTTTTTTTCATGTATTGAGGCTGGAGAATATTCAGTTTTATAATTTCTCCTCTTGCATCAGAATGACACAAAGAACTTTATACAGAAATGTTGTGGTAATATGTGTCCCCAGGGTAAAAGAAAATAGTTAGGAAGCAGATGAGGAGAACCACTTACTTGGAAATAATAATAATAATAATAAAATAATAATTAAAACAAAACAAACAACAACGACAACAACAAAAACACCACTTCGTTTTGTTTTGGGACTGACCTTGAATGAATTAATAAAAATTAATAATCTCAGAGTACCTCTCAAAATGCTCTTTCTCACAAGCACCAGAAGTAAAGACATTATTTCTCACTACTTCTCTTCAAAATGTAATCAGTTGAACAAAGACGTATACTAGGTACTGTTTACATCTTTCCAGCAGGGACTGAAGGGCAAAAAGAGATATGGGAAAAATATTCATAGTGGACTTGAGAAACTTTCAGGAAACCGTCATCAAAAGTGCTCTCACTACAAAAAGTTCCATTTCTTCTGAATCACCACAATCTAGTGAAAAATGGTTGTACTAAAAATTTCTGAATAACATTAATGCCTACACCCTAACTCAGTTGCTGGTTCATTATATGAAGGTAGAATGTACTGAATTGTAAAATTCATGTTAAAAATTCTGTTCAATGTCTAAGGAAACATGGAAGTTGATGGGAGTTGTATTTATTCCCCATACAAGGTGCATCATCATAATGTGATACAAATTAACAATAATGGCAAGGTAGATTGCTACCATTTATGCACCATTTCCTCCATAGTATATCTCTGATCCCTACCACAAAGGTCTCCCACAAAAATGCTGACTATTGCCTACCTTGGTTATCTTATGCAACTTGACAAGACACATTAATAAACAGAAATGACTTCTGGTAAATGCTGCTGTTAGTGCATTTTCTCCCTGTGTTTCTTCCAGCAACTAAAATTGGTGAGAAAACTTAATGTGTCCTCTACTACACTTCAGCTAAAAGCCAATGATAACTTAAACCTTCCATTAGTGAGCAATCCAAAATATAATGACATACAAAGTTTTAAACTAGACTACAGTATAATGTTACCTTTAAACAGAATACATTATATAAAGATAGCAAGACTCAACTTTCACATATTATTTCAGAGAACAATAGAGCCAATCATGAACCATTACAAATAGACACATTTTAATTCAAGTCAATGGATAAATCTCCTAATTTTACAAAAGAAGTTCAGCAAATGAGAAAAATGATGAGTAGTTCTTTATATATGTGAGACCTGGCTTGCAGCTTTCATTTTCAAGCATGATCAGATGACTGTCATAAAGACTTTCAAGGAAGGATAAAGTCAGTTCATTCCATGGAAAGAAACCTCTCAGAAACCTCACTGTTACTCTCCCTTTTTTTAACTGCTGACATGTTTCCGTGTAATGATAACTTGAGATGCTCAGACCTGGTTTACTGCTGTTTCAGGGAGTGCTAAATTGACATTGTTTGCAGGTTTCCTAAGATAAACTAGTGGTTAGCTCCTGTGATACCTTCCATGTGAAATTATACCTCATACATCAAGCAGTGAAGAATTGACAGTGGCAGCAGTTGCATTTCCTTACATGTAGTTGCTGCTCTGTAATGTGGTATCAACATTTTTGCACTTCAAACCTATGGTCTGGAAATTTGATGACACATCAAGGAGGAAGATACAACTTTTCCATTTATTCCCTCAAGAAGCCTTATTCAGGGTTAAAACACAGCCCAGCTTTTATTGCATATTTTCTTACAGAGGCTGGAGTTTCTCAATATATCAACCAGTTAAAATCTTGTAAAGGATAACATCCAGATGAACAGATATTGTTGACTCCAAATTCTCTTTAACTTAACGGGATTTAAGTACTTATCTGCCTTTGCTGATCTGAGCAGTAACCTGTGTCTCTCAAAAATTCAGATCTGTTTTTCAAAGATGTTGATGATTAAAATAATGAACCTCTTTCCTGCTGCTGAATGAACTATCACTGAAATGAAAACACTTAATGGAGAGAATGTTGATTTGGATGAAATTACAGAGAGGAAACTAAACCAAAATAATGGCAAATTTACTGCTTTGGAATGATGGTGTCAAAATTATTCAAAGTACAGAACTGATTTATTAATTTTACTATTAAATATTTTCTAGCATATTGCTTATATTTACACTGCTACTATAAATTATATGATTGATATATAATTTTTCATCATCTTCATGATCTTTTTCAAAATTTATATGAACTAGTGTAGCTTAATATGTTGGCTTTCTCTTTCACTGTAAAATGTAAACAAAACTTGAAATATTGTAATTTGCTCAGAAATTCTCTGATACAGTCTTTTAACATCCAAAACAATTTTTTTTTATTGATAACAATGTAACAAAATAGATAAGAAGGGTGGAAGCATTTCTGAAGACAGATCTAAAGCCAGAAAAATGACATAGGGAAATAGCTAAAATGCCAATAAAAGTTTGAATTCATTAAAGACATTTGATTATTCCCAGAATGCAGTCCTCAACAGTCTATTTTCTAGTTATATATTTAAATTCATATTTATCTTAGTGGAGTTATTTATCTCAGTGGAGCTTTATCACTTAATTTGCATTATATGAGTTGAAAAGTGTTCTTCAGTACCAACATGACTTTGAACTGAACATATTTTCCTTGTCAGATCTGAGAGATGTTTCTCTTCCAGCTAATTAGGCAACACTTCACAATGAAGTCAAATCTGACACATTATCACTTACAACAACATGAGTTCTTAATGTCTTTTCTACTGTATTAGAATGATTTCTGTAAGATTGGGGAAGGATGAGGCTCTTCAGTTGCTGAGGATTTTCAGCTGTGTACTCCCCTATTCACATACCTATGCACATCTACAATTAAATAGACTGATAATTATGAACTGTTGCCCAAAAAGCAAATCAAACAGTTTAAAAAAACTGTAATTGAGGATAACAAGATATTCTGGATGAGGAAGAAGTTGTTCTGTTTTGCTATCACCACCACTGAGAACATGGTTATGTAGGGAAAATGAAGGTATCAATGTTGAAAAGAAATTGTTGAAATAAGACCTTTCCCATTGTAAATCAGCTCCTATATTTATCACTCTTATACAATACTCTTACAGTATTAAAATATGCATTTCAGCTGCAGTATAAAAAATGAACTAAAAATAACTAAAAACATTCATAGAAGAACTACTGCCTTGCACTGTAAGACTCTAAAGGGCTGCAGGTCTTACATGTTGAGTTTAGGGGGCTCCTAGCCATGAGCGCTGCCTTTCTAATCCCTCTGTGAGACACCAGACTCTTCCTGGTGATGTATGCATTTGACAAAGGATTCTCAATATTGCTCAGAGTCAAGACTCAGTTTTCACACCTGCAAAAAAAAAAACAAACAAGGCAACAGCAATTTGGACAGAGAGCTGTGAGATTTACAGGACTGTTGCATAAGATCTGGCTGTGAATATATTCCTTAACTTTTCTAAAATCAGATTCATAAAACTATGACATTTTTAAGGGCACACTTAACCAATCCTTTCAACATGAGGTTTTCTGGATGAAAGGAGACAGGAGGCATGAGATCAAACACCTTATACAACGAGTTACTATACAGTGAAGTTGAAAAGACTACAAAGTACAGGGACAATAAAGTAAAACAGCTCATCCCCCTCTCACGGCACAAACCCAACTGGAAGTTTACATCTGTCAAAAACACATTCCTATTGCTTGACACATGTACATGTTACATTGTGATGATATACTGACAGCAGGCACAGTTGCCAGACAAGTTTGGGGGTGAAAGGTAGCACTTCAGGCACTAAAAAAGGTGATTTATTATAACATTAGTGAGATGTTGAAAAGGTCAGAAAGCTACAAAATGAATACAAAAGTTCTAGAGGGCTGATTGTATTTTCACAGAAAAAATCTACATCACCCTATTCAGGATTGTCCCCTCAGAATGAATAAGAAATGTTAAAGCTATCAACATTACCAGTGTGGAAAGAGTGTACAATGGGTATTTTATTCCTACATCTAGAAGGGGTTGGTGCATGATCCAGGAGCAAGCTTCAGAATGCTTAGGGCCCTAGAACAGGCTAAGTCTCATTCTTTCATCCTTCTGGGGTAAACATACTTCATGTATTTTATAATGTACTTTCTTCCCTTGATGAACTTGTCATTTATTCTGATGTGAACCTAGCTGTTTCAGGGTTTTATCGTGCTATGTATCACCTTTGCTTGGTGGGTGACAGAAGCTGTATTTGGTGACCTTAGACCTTCCCATGAAAAACTAGCAGAAGATAAAACAAACCAAACCCCAAGGAATCTATTCCCCTGCCTCCCCAACAAGCAAATAGAGAGTAGACTTACAGTAGTCTCATAAACTTCCCTCATATTAGGTGAAAAATTCTTCTCAGGATTTCTAAAGCTTAATTGGGAATACAATATGTTGGGATGGCACTATTATTTTTTCCACAGGCTAGGAGCTGTACTTCATCTGCTTCATCATAGGACTGGGATTTATGTTTTCCTGATCCCTGCAGTAAACACCATAGTGGTACAGTGACATCATAAAGCAGTTCCCTGAAGATAAGGATTTGGGAGCTGAATAGGAAACAGTAAACTTATGACTTAAAGCTTATGACAAAGCAACACAACTTTAAGTTATAACAACTGGAAATATTTCCTCATCTGTGCTAAAAAGGACCTAGGAGGACATTCAGGACCGCAGTGAAGAAGACGTTATTGAAGTAGCCCATATCCCTACAGTGTGATGACACTGTGCTATGCTGATTCAGAAATGAGTCAGTCAACAGAAAAGAGGGGAATCAGGTCTTTTTTGAAGGTATTTGCAGTGATATTGATGTGACAGAATGACTCATTTGTCATCAGAGTTTTAGTCAGCAAAGTCTTTGGTTCAATGGCAAGTATTTATAACTGCAAAATAAAAGGAGGCAATCAAAATGAAGTAGGCAAAAAAGATCTGGATGTCGAGCTTGTTCTATAACACCCAGCTATGAGGTCATTCCACCCATAACTCTAACACCATTTTAATGCCAGTATCTGTACAGTGTGCTTTATGCATTTCTGTCCATTCCTGATTCAGAGGATATGTTTGCTCCAGCATTCACTTAACCATAGAGTGATAAATCTCAGTTCAACATCCTGTGAAAATTTTTCATCTTTAATATTTTCTTCAGTACAGGCTTTACTTCACCTTCAGATGGCATGCATGACAGGGCTTGGGACCTTTTCCTTTGAGAGATCCTTCCATAAAGCTTTTGAAAGTCATGAACCAAGACTCACAGAAATCCAATGGGAAATTTTCTGTTGATATTAGTAGGTGCCTCATTAAATATTTTCTTCAGCAATGCTCTTTTCACAATGTTCTTGAGTAGGCATAGTTAAATATCTTTCTAATGAAATTATAATGGGTGAAATTGTGACTCCTCTGAAATGAGTAGCAAAGCTTGACATTATTGGGATTGGAAACTAAACTTTTAAAGAAACTAAATATTGAAATACACTACAAGCCTTGCCTATCATCTTCATAAATAGTTAATATGGTAACACAACTAAAATTGTCAGGTTTTTTACTTATTTTATTATAGCTGTAACAATGTGGACAAAAATATCATGGAACAAATCAGAATCAATCAGTCAAGACAAGAATTTACATCTCAGGAAGACTTGTTATGTGATGGACTCTGAATTGCTGCATGGAGGCCGGTGGTCCTTCAGGGTATTAGTTGAAGCATGAAATCCAATATGGCATAAGGAAAAGACAGATGTACCTCCCCACATACTGGGTTCCTTTTCACCTATATCAAAAGCAAACTTTTGCATAGCCATGTGGAGGACAGTTTTGACTTCCTGGCACTTTTGAGCACTCAGAACAAAGCAACTTTTTTTCTGTTACCATAACAGAAGTCAGACAAACAGAAGGTCTGGCTAACTAAAGAGAGATAAATAACCATGGCATTGGGATGAGGAAGAAAGCTTTATTAGTAGTTTAAAGACTTCTGGAGTGGAGTTTATAGGGAAGCCAAGTAACAAGTAGAAAACAACATGAAATGTTTATTCATGCCTTTGGAACCCAGTTATTCTTCTCTGTCTTTCTGTCTTCCTCTAATTTACTGTTCTAATCAACAGACCTATTTTCTGTCCTCTTGGAAACTACCACCCCCCTTATGGGTTGACGTAAATAACAAACAGCTGAAGCCCTTGGCTTCAGCAAAATGAAACACTATATACAAAATGAGTTACTGCAAATAAGGCAAGGGCTAGTGTCATAAAGCTGTCACCTTTACCTCCAGGATTTTCCTTCCTAATAGACCTACACACTTTCCTGTTATCATCTACAGTAATTTTTCTAAAATACTGAAGCTGCTATTAGTCAGATTTAGGGGCAGCAAACAAAGGCATGTCTCCTTAATAAACAGCAGGGTAGACAATAACTGTTGGGAATTTTTGAGCTACTTCTGCCAAAGGGAGATGTGATGCTACACATCTTGGTGTTAGTGATAAAACTCTTGAATTCTAGGGAGCTGGAGAGGATATGATTAAACCCTTTACTAAATACTCTTAGGTCACTGGAACATGGAATCAATTGTACTCCAAGTTACTGCTGGTAATTTATCTAGATGGATGTATCTCTGCTGCCACTCTACTTGTTTTTTTAAATTGTAGCTTAAGTCAAATTTACCAGCTATAAATAGCAGCAAAATTAACCAAGCCATGTATGCAGTACAGTCTAATATGTACACTATCACATTTTGAAACTGACATTTGATTTAGAAAGAGAAATCTCAAATTATTTTTGAGGTCTGGTTGTATAAAATAATCAAAAGTTCAAAGACATTATGATGAAGTGTGCCATTAAGAATTTGTGACATACAAATGAAAACTTTCAGACTTATAGTTCTTTTCTCTGACTTTTTTTTTAATATTTATGGTCACTCTGAAATTCATGTTTATACTATGGAGAGACTGTAGTCCTAGCCTTTACATAGATATCTGTATTCAGTCCTAGAGCTGAATGACTTTCAAGTTTGGTTTCTATCTTCTGGTCTCTTTCCGCTGTTCACTGAAGTCAACAGATCAATTTAAAGTGATCATTGGATTATACCCACAGCCCTAAAGCGAGCATTCATTTCAGCAGCTTGGGTGCACACGCTTGAGAAGGCACATGTTTGTTCCTACAGAATGAGTATCCCAAATGTCATAGTTGCCTGCAACTGCCAGGTTTTGATTGAAGAGACTCCAACAGATAGCCTCATCTTCAGAATACACCCAATATTTAAAATTTAGTTGCACAAGCCTGAGAACAGCAATGCCCTGAAGTTCAGAACACTGTCAGTAACTGAGAATCACCATCTGGACGAGCATCAATGTCTGGACAATTTCTGGGAAAAGACAATTTACAGACCAAGCTCAGCTAATAAACTTTGTGACTGTCTTTATAAGAGACATATGCTGAAGGTACATTGGCTTATGGGTTACAAAAGAAATGAAGATATGCTAACTTTTTCTAACTCCTATACTAAACTTCACCTTAACCCAAAGTAATTGATCAAAGGTTTTTTTTCAAGATTCTTCTTTTGACCAGATTAATTCAACATTTTGTAACATATTATTCAACTATCTGAGCATAATTCCTTTTCAGTTCAACAACATTCACTTGTGCAAGCATTAAGATGACTTAAGTATAAGTCGTCTTTAATACCTCAAAGAAGTCAGGAGTAAACTGTGTCTTGGACATCTGCAAGGAGTTGAATTTCAACCACATACTTAGGAATAAACACTATCTCAAAATTCTTGTGAAGAGTTATTTTTATTCCAAATTTACCCCTGTAATAATGCTCAAGCAACATGAAACAAATATCTAGACACATGAAGAAGCCTATTATCAGGACATAGTTCTGATGTCTTACCCATTACCACAACTCTAAACCTCCTACTAAATTGTCATGGAACTTCATGGTGATGAAGGTCTGAGTTTCTCATGGAATCAAATTAAGAAATGTCACTCGTGTTAACTACTGCTAAAATAACTATGTGAATGCAACATTACATATTAGTAACTCATAGAGAAGAAATACTGTTTATCTTGAGTCTATCCTTTCTAAATATTTGAGAAATGTAGACAGAACCAAGCATTCCATTTGTTATCTGAAGTTCTTCTTTACCATTAATCTTATGGTTGACTTTGCACAGGATGCTGCAAAAATCTAAAGTGATGAATACTGAATAAGTAGCTAGTGGCATCATTGAACTATAAATCATACTTCTACCTGCCCAATTTTGCATTGCATACAGAAATGTTAACCACAGGCTGAAAAACAATGTTTATCATAAATGACAATTTAATTCTATGCTCTGGTCACTTTGTAAAGGTAGCTCTGAAAAGAGTATATGATCCAAATGGTAAATGAACACACAAATACACATCTACGTGTGTGTATATATATATATATATCTATCTATATGTGTGTGTGTACATATGTGTGTATCTGTGTAGGTACATAGTTCCACTTCCACATACGGATACATGTACTTACACATTCTTTTATGCTCTGGAGTTAAAAACATTATGGCATGTCAACTTTTGTATATGAACTACATGGTGGATTTAAACATATTTAGCATGGTCTTGCTCTATCTTTTAATTCTTTAGATTTTCAACTTTTCACATTTTTGCACTATATTCATATTCATGAACACTCCTGTAGGCACACACATGTACATATATAGATAGTCCAGATCTACAGACAGTTAATTTCTGCCATAATGCCCTATCTGGACCACTAGCTCACGTAAGCCATGGTATTCAGGTTAGTTCAAGGAGATGGAATTAGAGTCCATTAGTGTGCAACTAAAAAAAGCAAAACTTGTCTTTCTTCAACTCCACTACTACCACAAAAATCCATATTGTGCGCCTAAAGGGAATATTAAAATACACTTTATAAAACACCATAGGTAAACAAAGAAGTCTTCCTTTAGTATTCTGCAGAACATACACAAACAGCAACAGGAAGTCCATTGTAGTTTGCATAACACAACCTTCTTGCCTTAAAAAGACAGCATGCATCTCACATGTGATCGGTGATAAAGACAGACAGGATTTTAGGAAAAAATCTTTGGAAAAATGAAAAACTTATGAAGTTGGATTTTATGACAAATGAAACTGAAACATATTACTTTATCTGATTAACTGTGAAAACATAAAATTTACATTTTAAATTATGGTGGTTTTTATATGATAGATATATTAATTACTGTGAAGTAGAATATATAACTTGCAGGATAATGAAAATGTGGTGAACTAGATCAACATCAACTTTCTTGGACTTGGAATATTAACATACTTCCCAGAGAACTGTAATTTGGGGTAGACTATATGGATTATAACTTAAATTGAGTGCAATATACACAAAAGTAAATCTGAAATTAAAATATCATCTACTGACATGAAATACCCTCTGCATAGTCCACAAGCTACCATATTGTTCATTTTAGACATGTATTGAAGTCATACTTCATGAGTCCTTTGTGAAACAAATTAAAAGAAAAAAAAAGATAACTACATTTCGTATTTTAATTAGACATACAGTTAGCACTTTACTAGCCTTGAAACAGTAGAGTATCACTTGTATTTTATCCCTAGGCACAGTGCAGGTAGGTTGTCTCTAATTCTGTCATGTTTTAATGGTCAATATGAACATCATATACATCAGCAACTAAATAAAGTACATTTTTGCAGTCTGAAATTACAGCACTTGCCAGAGGAGGTTGCTACTAGTTAATAATACAGACCTTCTCAGTCAACATGATTTATTTTCTTGGAGTGCTGTGTCAAGGTAGTAAATGCTATAAACAATGATGGATGTGTAGTGATTTCATAGTTTGTGTACCACTAAGTTTCAAAGAATCATAGCATCATAGAATGGTTTTGATTGTAAGGAACCTTTACAGACCACCTAGTCCAATTCCCCTGCCATTCTGCCACGAGCAGGAACATCTTTGTCTAGATCAGGTTAATCAAAGATGCATCTAAACTGATGCTGAACACTTTCAGTGCTGCAACATTCATGAATTCTCCAGGCAACCTCTTCCAGTGTCTCAATATACTTACCATAATATTAAAAAAATCTTTATTAGATCTTATCTAAGTCTAGCCTTTAAGCTTAAAACTGCTATTCCTTGTCCTAACACTATAGGTCCTGTTAAAAAGTGTCTCTCCATCTTCCTTGTGAGCCCGCTTTAAGTATTAAAACACCCCAGTAAGGTCTCCTTGAAGCCTTCTGTTCTTCAGGCTGAACAACCCCGACTTTCTCAGCTTTTCTTCATAGGAGCGGTGTTCCAGTGCTTTGATAATTTTCATGGTTTATTCATCAACAACCTTTTATTTAGGAAGCATTCTGAAAACCTCTGGTGAGTTTATATTATAAAACTGGTAGGCAGAAGAGGTTTTCTCAAACTTAGAAAAGATAAAGAAGACTTGATGGTTTTCCATATACAGCAGCTTATCATAAAATTACCTGGAAGATGATATAGTAGCTTTAAACATTTAGTTGTATGCCTTTTACAATATAAAATCCAGCTTGTTTTCTGCTAATTTTCTCACACTGCTTGTTTGGTAAATAAACACTAATGCTGGTGATGATAGCTACAAACTGCTTGTTACTAAATATACTTATTTTCTGCTTTTAATGACTCCAGAAGGAGTGTGAATGTCTATGAAATATTGCTACAGTGCCATATAAGGAAAAAATAATTAAAGATAATCTTTGTATATGTCACAAAATAGAAGATGCCGTAGTTAGATTCCCATGTAAAAGCAAGGCTGAAAGTCATACCTGAACCGCAGGATGCTGCCAACCTGCAACAAAAGAACACAAACCAAAAACACTGGAGTTTCACCACTGCTTATTATGCTTAGCCTTAGAGTCTCCTTGTTCACTGTTTTCCTCCTTCATCTGCTTGTTTTACCTTGTCTATTATTTAGGTAGCAGGGTTTTGTTTGTTTGTTTGTTTTACAGAGTTCCTCGCACAACACAGCTCTACACCTTCCTAGGAATTATTCCAATGAAAAATAATCATCGACAGCTACAATAAGAGCAGGGATATTAAATTCAGGAAAGAACAGACAAATTCCCTGGGACTAAAGGTTCAGATGAACCTGAAAGAGTTGGGATGACTGATTTCCATCCTGTAGACTTATTACAGAAGTCCTGCCCTTGCTACAATTTCTTACAAACTTAATGTAGATATTTAGCTCTAGAGAGGATTTTTCTTGTCAGATGATTTTGGAAAAGGAGAAATAAAACTTCTCTATATGCAGCAACTGATATGAATTTAGAAAAATTATCAGGTTCCTATACTATGATGAATGCTATAGTGTTGAAAGGAGTTTAATGAGGTGACAAATAGTTATTTTTAATTCTATCACATTACTTGCTGCAAAATAAAGATTCAATTATATTGCCAGTATGGGTGGAACAAATAACTTCAAAGCTGCCAACTCAAAACTGAAACTTTACTAAAAATTACATTTTAGGACACTTTCTGCCACATCCTTATGGATGTTTTTTGGTTCAGGTGACTACTGCCATCAGTTATTTATTCTCAAATGCACTATGATCTAAATACAGCATGCATAGAT
>JANHFX010017026.1:36052-47758 GCA_027560015.1 Chloroceryle amazona | reverse complement strand
GACCTGGAAGGTTGTTGTCTGATAGAAATGTCTGCCATTTCCAAAGATTTCTTAGTAAGGGATAGAAAAAAAAAAAAAAAAACAAACCCGTGTGGTACCTCAGAAGTGCAACACATTTTGTTTAGAACAGACTCAGACCTAAGCAAAATTGTCCTAAACCCGTGGTACAAATATAAATTGGCTGAATTATATATCCATATCTGGATCTTGGCTAGACCTAATCCTGCAAAGAGTCTTTACTATAGAGATTATTCAGCAAAACTGATGAAGAATTTTATTATACAAGTATTCAAGCATGTATTTAAGAAATTGTTTTCAGTAGGGTTTAGATATATGCTTACAGTTGACTGTGTGTTCAAGTGTTGTAAAGAGTTTGCTCTGAAGCATGAAGAATTCATCCCCTAATAAAGTTTATAGGACAGTTTTCAATCACTGAAAACAGGCTTATAGCAGACTTTTAATCTGAAGGTCATTGTTTTCAAGCATTAAATACTGGACTGGAAAAAAATTTGAAGACATATACAATGAATAAGAATCGAGCCTTTTCAGAATGAGTTTGGTATTCAGAAAGGTCTGTATGATAATTAGTTCTTTTTCCATTGCTGCAGCAAAAAGGTCTGTCTCATAATTACTCCTTTTCCCACTGCTGAAGCATTTCCACCTAATATGCACTTACTTTGTAGATGACAAATATTTTCTTAGCTCCCATTACTAAATGATGCTATTTTACTCAGCATAACACATGAACTAAATAACAAGATATAATTTCAGAAAGAATACTTGGCATCATCAGATCTGATAGCACTGTGCCTCTTGAAGCATTTACAGAAGATAGGTACATGATTCTCAGAGTGATTGCTTTTCCTACTTCAGTTTATTTATGCTCACTTCAATGCCAAAACACATTTCAAAATAAAGACCTCACTGAAATAAGAAAATTATATTTCTGCATGTCATTTTCTGTTTATTTCTAACATAATCATATCATGGGTATTGATAAGACTAATATCTCACATGTACATAACAATTTTTATACTAAAACATCTTCAGAAAAATTAGAGACTGTGATGTACAAACTCACAGATAAAGAAAAATCCAGGCATGTTTTTTGGTTTGTTGGCCCCTAGATCAGACAGTTAACTTGAAGAGTTAGACTAATATTAGTAGGAAATACTTTCCAGACTACACAGGTCTCTGCAGACCTTATGATTTAGCTATCCAATACCATCCAGTGTCTTAGCACTTCAGTCAAATGGCTGGACTGGTGTTTGCTGACAATTCAAGAAGTATATAGGCATCTTCTAATGCTGTGAAGTAGATGAATCAGGTCATATGCAGAACAGACATACATATGATTGCGTTCATGTAAACACCAGTGATAGCTTTCCAGTGGGTTCCATCAGTGGTATAGTGAGATAAGTATTTTTCTCTGCTTGATACTACCATGACTATGTATATGTGAATATGCCTGTGTTCTTTACATAATCTTCCTTTACTAATAACATTTTCTGCCGAGGAGAGAAGTAAAATTACAATCTGTAAGATGACTAATTTTGACTAGTTTCAAAAACAATGAACAAAAACCTGCTTTCTTCATTAACGTGCCTGCTACTCAAGGACTACATCATAAGAAATATGTTGGATTTCAGGTGTAAGCAGTAAGGAAATAAATTTTATGTCACAATGTTGTGTCATACATTATTGGGAAATGGGTATGTCCCTGTTTTATAAGTCAGAGTTCATGCAAGAACTTGTGGCCATAAACCTCGTGGTGAAAATTATGTTCCAATTTCAACTTTGTCTTGAAAAACATCAATAATGAGTAAACAACAAAATACATGACAACATGGCAAGCCTTTTGATGAATATCCTCAATATTCAAAATAGAGACACAACATGACATACATCAATGTGGACTCATTTTACGCTCCATCATTACTCTGTCATGATGTAGGACATCAGTCAATGATAAAAAGATATATAGGACAATTTTACAGGTGATCAGATTGATCCGATTGATTGGCATATATAGAACTGTTGACCATGCTATGTCTGATAGGTCAGCATTTATCTGACTGTCAGTTTTATTGTGTATGCTGTCGATGTGATTGAATCCCAGGGCTATCTGAATTATAGTAAACGTTCTCTGAGGAGAAAACAAAACTAAAAAAAACCCCAATGTAATGAAAAGACAAAATCAGAAAATAGTGTTCCCTGTGTATTAGCAGCTCTGGATATTCAAAGATAGATGGCATGTGTCTTGGATAAGTGCTCATGCTGAAAATATGCCACTCTGGAGTTCTCTTGTTATAAGCAGTGAAGTGCAAGAAGTAAATTAAGAAATAAGAGTTATGCAGTCCAAATGCACACCACCATATACAATGGTTACCACTCCTAACAATCAGCTATCTGTTTAGAAAAGGTTACAAGACAGAAAGTTTTTGGCTGTTAGATTAGACATGCAGCATCTGTACTGTGTTTAGGAATAGCTGAGCTGATCTGTGTGCTGCATAAAGCTGGAATTTCTTCCTTCCCCTTCCCCTCAGAATGGATAAATTTCCCCTTTCTGGGTGAATAAAACAAATACGTTCCCTCTGTGCTTGAAAAAAAAGAGCTCTACTCTCTGTGAGCTGATCTACTTTGCGTTTTCTGCTCAGGTATGCCTCACTGTGTTATTATAGTTTGTTCCTGTCTTCGCACATTATTAGTCTGGGATAGTGATGATTCTTTAGAATATCTCAGAAAGAAAATGGTGTGAAAGATTCATGAGCCTATAGAACAACAGCAATTTTATAAAATTATCCCTCTCTGATCCTTCTAAGTTTTGATCTTGTTATTAAAAACTACAAGACCATTTTCATTACAAGGCAAGCCATGCAACATCAAAGACACAAAAATCTTCAGTCCTACTGAGCTAGAAAAACTGAAGATAATTGAAGCTGTAGATGGCCAAGACTTGAAAATGTGAGATAGATACCTCCATTTTAGGATACATGTCACAAGATACCTAAAAATATCATTTGATACCTAAGAAGGTCCAGTTTATGGAATATAAAGAAATTGTTAATTATGAGGGTGGACAGGTTAAATGATATTTTGACTTTTCTGACATATAAATAAATTTGAATGATGTATATATCTTCCAAAAATGAGTCATCTAAGAATATAAATTTAAGCTACATTCTATTTTTTTAAAAATATATTCAATGTTTAGTGTACTTGTAAGATTTAAAAGATCATTTAAAGACCATTATAAGAGATTTTTGTTTCTTTCTAGAAGTGTACTATAAAGATATGAAGAGAATTTTTCTCAGGAGCTGTAAAATCCATAGACAAATTTTCATAGGTTTAATTTACATTCTCTCCCACAAGCTGAATAGCATTTTTTTTTTAGTGTATATGAAGAGTCTTCACTGTGCAAGGTGTATCCAAAAGAGAAGACATAGGTGTTCATCTAGCAATAAAACATAATGTCCAGGACAAACTAGAACCTTGAAGTTTCATTATCATCTTTGGACATGTTGTATTAGATATGTGGCCCTGCCTTCCCTACCCACAGCATATTTAGATATGAGGTTTTTTAAAGTGAGACTGATTGAAACATTGTGTAGAGTTTCTTCTCAGTATTAAAATGTTTGTAGAAAGTTAATTAACATATCCTTGATTTTCACAGGAGTCATTATTATCTCTTCTAAGCCTGAATCAAAGGAAAAGATTTGACCATGGCATATCTGACTAGGAAGAAAAGGATAAGTCATAAGAAAGGAACTTTGGTTTCAAGGGTTGGTAACTGTCAATTAATGTAGCTTCATTTTAGCTGTAGGTTTTTTTGTTAATCAAAGCCTTCTCTTCTTCAAACCCTCTATGGAATGTTAAGGAGAGTTTCTTTTCAACAGAGGCTTGAAATCAGCTGAAAATAATGATTGCTCCTGGCTCAAATAGAGCAGATATATTTTTAAGAAGGATGAGCTGGTCCTGAGACCACAGTAATACCTATCACTGTCCATTTTATTTATGGAAAAATGATTCAACTTTTTTAATGATTACTTATTAAATATATAAGTGACTAACTAAAGTGTCCCTTACCTTGCAACATAAAGACAAAACATTCATCTCAAAATCAGCTGTCAAATACTGTTTGACTACAATACTCAAAAAAAGTACCAAAGAGAAACTAGAAAAGAAAAAGATTATCTTGTTTGATTTTATTTATATTGTCTTAAGTACCTTACAGTATGTACCTTCTTGCTTTCTGTCATATGTGCTTGGACAGCTATTGCTCTTTAAAAACAGAATTATATTTCTTCTTATTTTAGATGCTGAACTGATTTAACAGAGAAGGTTTCAACTATGCCATTATGATAGTGTTCCTTGTCCAAAGCCCCTCCCTAATCTGGGATTAATTAAAACATATGGAATTAACTGTATTTATTGCGCTGAGCTACAGTTCAAAAACACTAGAAATAATTTCTTATTTTAGTTGGATTGAGTTCTTAGTGCAATGACTTGTTCTCAGTAGACATACAAGCTGTGTATCAACATTTACTCGTATATATATATACACTCATATACACTCATATATACAAAGCACACAGCATACATCTAAATGAGAATGACGCCACAGAAGCTTATTCCCATAAAGCTCTCATTGAGTATAAACTTAAATAGGAGTCATCAGCTTGATTTTCAGATAATCTAGGCATGAATACCTCTTTAAATGGTGGTGCCCAAAATTTCAACTTTTCATAGCCTATATCAGTCATCTGGAGAAACACTTATTCTCAGTATCTGAAGTTTTTTCTTTAGTTTCCCTTTTAACTTATTTGTTCAAACATAACTGCTTCTGGACCTCTGCAGAAGTAACCGAATCTGCAATTTGTTCTCACCAAAGTCCTTTGGTGATTCATAACCTCAGGAGTACGTCAGCAAAGGGCATGTTCAGGAAGGATTTTAGAAGTGATATTTTACTGACCCTGAACACCTGTAAGAACTATGTAGCGGTGCCCTTTTAACCACTTAGTTATGAAGTCCCTTGAAATCAAAAGAATCTTTTAGATAATTTCAAATTTATTGAATCAGACCTCTTAAGCGGAAAAGTAAATAATAGATACTGCTTTTTTCCTGAGAAATGTATCTTGAGATTTTTCATTTGGGTGCACCTCCATTATTTCACATTGGGACAGACGCACAATTTACACATTTTGTACACTGAAGTACCATTCAAGCAGTATTTAAGGAATAAAAAGCATAAAATCTGGGCAGTTTAGTTCTTTTCATCTAGGACAGTATCAATATTCCTTCATAACTCTGGCACAGCACAGAGCAGATTCTGTAAGTATTCACATTCTAACTTCATACATTTTGTATGCCAGAACCTAGTCATCTGAAACCGTCTCCTGAAGAATTGTCCTATAAAGAGAAGATCTGACTTAAACTTAAGCAATCTATATTGCTATTTCTTTTCAGCAGAAACCTTAGGTAAATTGATTAGTCCCTTTCTTCCTCACTCTTTGATGAGTTTACCTACATATAAAGAGTATAGGGATTAATTATTAAATATTTTAAATAAATAAGTGTAAATATACCTTAAAGTAAAAAAAAAAAAGGAGTAAATCCTCTAGGAGCTGTTCTTTACCACTGCCATTTTGTGCAGTCTCTTCTATCTCTGCCCTTCTTTTTTAATGCAAGTTATTAGCAGAATATGTCCATGTAAAAGAAGAACAGAGCTTTCCGGTAAATGGTCTGGTTTGGGTTTTTTTTTAAGTAATCTATGCATTTTATTTAGATTTTCTTTTTAATATTCATTCTGATTTCTCTCTGTGTTGTTTTATGATAATTAGAGGACTGAGAAAATCAGAGTTAACATGGATGTCATATATGATCTGCTATATTTATATACTGCTAAGGTGAAACATTTTTCCAGAACTTTGATAAATATCTCTATTATCTTTTAAACAAATCTGTGAATAAAGACAATGGAGAAAAAAATACTTAGTATTAAATAGCCTTCCCAAGACAATGTAATAGCTCATCGAACTCTTTTGCATCTGAACTGTTTAAATGTTATTATGAAGGTATGAGGCTAGTTAGTTTTTAGAAATATTAAAAAAGAGCAAATATTAGAATTTAATTAGATTTGACCATTGAAATCTTCATTGGTTTGTTTGTTTTTTTTTTCCCCCATGTAAGTGCTGTTTTTGTTTTGTTAAGAATAGAGATGACTCTCCAGGGCTTTATTCATATACAAGGATAACCACAGATTTCAGTATTGGACATGGATTCTCTTGGACATGGATTCTCTTGGACATGGATTCTCTTCCCCTCAAGACAGTGCCTACACAGAAATCTCTTAGGTACTTAATTCGAGTGGACTGTATATTGTTTTACCTAAAACTAAAAGCAGGATCTTCTGTTTTTAATGGACACATGGCAGGAATTGATCCCTCCTCCTTACAAGTGAGAGGTTTGTTTGTTGTGTGAATACTAAGAAATACCAGAACTTGTATATTTAATATGTTATTTTGTTCAACTTACTATTGGTCCAAATCTGAAAACTCCATTTTCCACCATCCTTTCTCCTGTCATTATGTGCTTTGGAAAAGGAAAGGAAAATTGATTCAGCTTCACACGAAGATAAACAACACAGTTTGACCACCTCTTCTAAACTCCATAGAACTGACAGTGAACTTTAGTATCAAAACTACACATTAAAGTGGTGGCAGCTGATATAAAATATTTACCTTTCATGACCAGAAGTTCTTTTCTTATATGATATCCATTCTGATGGAAGATAATATCTCATAGTAACACTTCATTTAAAGCTTATTGGAATCTACAGGGAATTTTCCACTGATTAATTAGATTTTGAATAAGGACGCAACAGCCTAGCTCATGAAATACCAAAACCTCATCTCCAGCCAGAGTAAAATGTTCCTAAATAGAGATCAGTCCTTTTCTAAATAGGGAAAGACTTCTGAATCTGGACTTAAAACCTTTTGAAAGTGTTAAGTGCACTTCATCCTGTTACCCCTCAAAATTAATTCCCCAACTGAATTGTCATTCTATTGTGTTACTGTATTCTCAAACTGGACAAAGTTTACTCCTTTTACTTCTAAGTACTTATATTAAGCTGAGATTCTTCAAAGTTTTTTGTACAACTCACGGAAGAAGAAGAGAAATTAGTCTTTTGAACATCACTGAATTTCACATAAACCTGAAACTTATTTCCTCTCTGTTGTCAGTGTACAAAGGACAGTAGCAAAATCCTGAAGTATTTCTACTATATATTTATCACTGTATGGGAAAAAGGAAAGATTAAGTGTAATTATATGTGTCACTGAGGAAAGATTAAGTGTAATTATATGTGCAAAGACATTAGTAAAACTTCTGGTGCACTTAAATACAGAGAAGGTGAGTATTACGTCTTAGTTCACAGCCCAGGGAAGTCATCATAAATCTTGTCACTATCTTAGCTGGCTTTGGAAGAAAAATGTGTTAACCACAAGTATATGTGCAGAAATGAAAAATCAACCAAATAGCTTCTCAGACATTCAGTCAGACTGATTCAGCCACTCAGAGAATGTACAGAAGAGCAGAGTCACATTTTCAATTTATTTTTTAACGTAGAGTGTCATATTATTGATTCTTCAGATTATCACTTAAAAAGAATTACTTTCAGAATTTATTTCTTTTTACTCTGCTTTGATAGTCTGATATTCTCAAGTGGATAATGGTAACACAGGTGCACAGTGTATTTTTATGCATTTTGCAAATACTCAATTGATTTTTGTAGAGAGCTGTTTTTTGGAGTAACTGTGCATCATTTTCGATATGTGTAATATTTACCAGAGATTGGGCTTTAGTATATTTTTATACATTTCAAGAGACTTGACAGTAGTAATCTCTATCTCATAAAGAGACCTGCTTCACCCTAAAGTTCTCCACAGGTTTTGTTGCTGTATCAATGGGCTATTAAACCTGATATGGAGCAGTCTTCATCTACCTTGAGTCTGGAGGCTTACAAAGGCTAGGTGGTTTGCATTTCTCTTCTCTGGAGCCTTCTGAACACCCATGTAGTCACTCAGTTTAACAGCACACACATCTGAGCTCATTTAATCTATCTTTTTTGCTAAGCTTCTTTATCTGGTGACACAGTTGAAGAAGAAATGCTGATACCTTTCTCAGTATTACTCCCATTTTAGGGGGCCTCATCTTTTTGGGCTCTGGCTATGCACTGAATGACAGATTCTGATACAGGATAAAGTCACAGAAATCCCTATGATTGGTCCAATAACTGCTGTAGAGAAAGAAATCCAACAAATAGCTACTTAAATCCATTTAGGTTTTATTATTTAAGATGGGGTCTGGTGGAGTAATAGATTAATGAATTCTTGACACTGTGAATAGATCACTCTTGATTGACCGTCTCACAGGATGAGAGGCCTTGCAGAGGGATCTAGGTAGATATTGGGCATTTTGTGGCATTGGGAAATCATCAATAGTATGAAGTTTGACAAGAACACATGCCCATTTCTGCACCTGGGACAAGTAATCCTGGACACAAGTATAAAATGGGAGAGGACTGGTTTGAGAGCAGCCCTACAGAAAGTGATCTGGGAGTGCTGGTTGACAGTAGGATTGATAAGGGTCAGAAGTCAGGCAAGAGGGCAAATTTCATCCTGGGGTGCCTCAAATACACTCAAGAAATTAATTGATAGTATTTATCTATCTCTGAGAATTCAAAGAGAAAAGATGTATCTTTGGATACAGTCAGACTTTCAAATATAGGTCACATAACTGAATCTAGACGATCCATGTTACTAGAATGGCTAAGGATATTTGGGTTTGGGGGCTATCATACGTAAGAAGGAGATAGGCATGACATCATATCAGTCTGCTTTTAAAACTCTAGTTGTTTGGTGAAATATCTATTTATATCTGACTAAATAGGGGCTCCTGAACAAGTCTGTCAAAGTCTGTGAAATTTTAGGCAGGTGCTGCTCATGCTAACCTTATCATTGGTCAGGGAGGACTGGAAGCGATCTGTGGTGTCACTAGTGGAACTGACTAATTTCATGCCAGCTCCAGAGCTACCACATTAACAATACCTCTCCCTCCTCCCTGAACACGGGGAGAGCATATGTAAAGATCAATTATTTTCCAATAAATGACTCTCATAAGACTTGCAGCAACTTTGCTGTTTGTGAATAAAAAAAATAGGCAGTTCTAAACAAACATATACATGACAAAAATAATCAGTGTGAATTCTCAGAAAGCAATACTGATGTGGTATGAGGCAAAAAACTATGAGGCAAAAGAACATGACGAGAAATGTCCTATATTGCAGTGACAGAAGCATTGTAATATGACACAGCTTTTGAAATGTAAAGGGAAAAAGCCTCTTCTTTACACAGCATAAAAACCCTGACAAGATTTATCTATTTAACCTGAACATACTGAGACAAGGACAAGCATAGACAAAAAGGTGAAGTAATGAAGGTCTAGGAACAAGGGGGTGGCTGATATGGGTTCGCTTACGTCAGTTTTGCACCACATGTTCATCTCTGACACATGTGCACTAAGTATTTACTCATATTGAACCAGATGACTCCACCACTTGTTTTCTAGAAAGTAATTTGTTCAATTCAATTACTGCAGTCAGACACTAGAAAGTTTAAATTATGTATCATCTATCTCTCATGCAAAGTTCTCACTTCATTTGTCTCTTTGATTGTTTCAGATGCCACTTTCTCTTGCAGGAGATAACATAAAAGGCATCTGACAGCATTTATCAAATATCACAATCTCTAGGTCTAATGATGTGTAAACTGGACTCCCATTCTGAGAGAAAAAGGTAATCTTGGGGATAAGACTTTATCCTGTGACTGAGAAGATCTATATTAATTTCTTGGACCTAATAATGGCTGATTGTACAGTTTTCATTTCAGATTCTCCAAAGTATCTACAGTCATAACTACTCCCATTTATTTAGTTGAGAACTCTGGTGAAAAAAAAATGGATTTCAGCTGTAAGTTCAAAGTATACATTATAGAGACATTTTGCTTGTGGAAGATCAAATTTTAATGTAGATGAGTAGGTGCCATGATACAGTGACATGAATAAAGTCTGAAATTTATTTATCTAAGTAAGATAAGTCATTTAAAATGGGAATTTTTCCTTAAGAAATTATTGTTGTTATAGGTCTATACATCTTTCTGGAAATTCAATAGATAGCATTAAGTGGTACTTGCTGCCAGGGCAGAAATAAATCCCTTTGCAAAACCCACTCCCTTAAACAAGTTACATTTTGTCATTATTTAGAAAATTCAGCTTTGCAATGCATTATCTTTACTCTCGCATGAGAGAATGGAGAAATACAACTGTACTTGCTCTTTCCACAGAGATACCAGAATTCCTATACTCTATAAGTTTTCTCTCTCTGGAGAAATTAATTGGCTTGAATCCAAAGGGAAATAAATATCATAAACTACAAAGTATTTGTTGTCTTGGGATGAATTTTTCATGCCCTTGGATCACTGACCATGATGAATCAAGTGGCACAGAACATGAGATCAATCAAGAATAAGTGCCAGCAAAACTGAGAAACACAGCAAAGTGACCCTGGTGTCAGTAGTTATGTCTGTTCCATGAAGCACTGAGTCATCTTTCACCAAACTCTCTAAATATGGTGATACCACTTTTAAACTGTTAACTTGGTTTTCTTCAGTGAAACTATGAATAACAAGTACCTATCTGTAAGAATTCTCTGCATGAATGGAAGAAATCAAAGCCTTACATCCTGTCAGCTAGTTTCAATCCTACATTTCTGGAAAACTTAGCTTCACTGTCATTAAAAATATTCCTTACTGAGATGTAATCTGCGATGATGCATCTACTTTATAAGATCCTTAAAGGAATTTGCAGTAACATACATTTCATAAAGTATTCTACAAAAATCTAAGGTACCTACTGCAGACAAAATTCACTCTCTAAATAATAACTGACTCGCAGTTTTGATATGTAGAAGTTAAGTTGTTTCACGTGGAAAAAGAGTTTAAAGAACATTGCAGGAGTACACCAATGCCTCACTGAAAATACTATGTCATAAATCTAACCTGCTTTAATAAAAGTGAAAAGTAACTGGAAGATTCACCTCTGGCCATATTGAAGTTTACCGTATTAGAAGAGGAAACTCCAAAGTTAACTACACCAATCTGCCTAAGATAAAAGAAACAGGCTCTTGAGACTGAGAAGTGAAAACTTGTCACATACCCAGTGGATTAAGGCCTGAGGAAGACACACAACACACTGACCATCAGAATAAATATTTTCAGTTTAAAGAAGAGCATTATCATCACTGTAATTTGTCTTTAATGGTTTTAATACATGAAAAATATCTCAACAAAAAAAAAAGTGAAATTTTCATGTACATCTTACATAAAAAAAGAGGAAACTGATACATTCTGTAATGATAGGAATGAGTAGTGAATATTTAATTATATAATTTATTATGTTCAAGAACTCTCCATATGAAATACAGCCACCCCTAACAACATTTGAATTCTGGCTGTTCCCACATACCATCCTAATTGCCTAGTCATCCAGACTTCTCCCAAACAGTGGAAAGCATCAATTATCTAGGATTGTGCATCGCTCTCCACCAATCATAGACAACACCTACATATCTAGACTCAGATTCTGTTTTCA
>JANHFX010017026.1:0-26042 GCA_027560015.1 Chloroceryle amazona | reverse complement strand
ATTAAAGATGGCAACAATTAACTGGGAATGTCTGAGAAATTTTGAAAATTACACATTTTCTCTAAAATAAAAACCCAGATTACTAGCAACATATTTTTATTAGATTTTGAATTCTTTAAAAATTCCTTTTCTCATCTGAAATGCATATAGTTTGAATTTCACTTTGCATCTATGATACAGCCGTTCTATGGATATACATGTAATTCCATTTGCCAGGAATAACAATAAGTCACCTTCACTCTTAAATAAATCAACTTTAACTAACATTAGGGTAACTAGAATAACATTTTTATTCAGCCAAGAAGATGCACATGCAGTTAGATTAGGGTGCAGTCTGATCAGCATTTGAAGGATGCCTAGGTAAAACCAGTTTTTCATAAGGCAGAATTTTTCTTTTTTATTCAGCTACACAGATATGTCAAGTTATTTTACTTTTTGGTAGTCACCGTACAACCCCTCAATTATTGATAATGTTTTGCAGAATGTGCTGCAGTTAATTAGTGTTATTACTGTCATTAGTTTCCTAAACAGAAGTCAGCAATGCATGGTCTTGGGACTTAGATGTTCTTTTGTGTATGCCCAGAGGTCTGGGATGCATCAAACTAGGGACTGTGAGACTACTAGCTTCACTGTCCAGATGCAAATCTCTGAATGTATTTGTAAGCAAAAACTGCTTCAAAACCACTAAGATTCTTGGGGTTTCAACCCTACATCAGGTAACTTGAGGTAGGTTTAAATGGTACTGATCTGACCCAAGATTTATCATTGAACCAGAAAAGATCAAGTGTCAATTTTAACTTAGCTATCATCAGTAGGAGTCATTAAAGATTTACTTAAATTTTATGTCACTGCAATTTAGTTCCTCATTCTTATCTAACTTATGTCTGAACTTGTTGCAGAGTGTATAGCTGTTCTTGATGTCAGACACTACCTACACAAATGAATAAATTAGCATATTGCTCTGAAAACAAAAATAGTACTATTTACAGAAGTCTTAGAAAAGATAACTCACTGTAGAGAATCTATAATAATGATACAGAAATCAATTCCCAGGAAAATTTACATAAAAATTTTTAATTAAACACCACTACACTACTATTACCTCTCTGATTCGAGTTTTTGAGGTGGTGTTTTTTTCTTACAAAAATAGTGGCAGACTTTTTTTTTTTTCTTTTCTGGCACTGATTTTGATTTGTGAGGACCCTTAAGAAACAATTCTTAGACTGTTTGCAGTTTACACATGATTAGTCTGAATGTGGTGGTTATCAGACTTGGATGTGCTGAGTTTGTCTTCTATTAGCAATTCTTGTGAAATTCCTATTACACTGAATAGCCCAAATAACAGGAGGTTGGCACTCCGCCTGGATTGTCTGCCATTGTGAAGCACAGAACCAAATAGACAAGCCTGACTACCCAAAGCAAATATTCTATAAACAACAATCTCAAAAGAACAACCATTTGTTGATGTCCTCTTTCTCATTCCTCCCTGTCCACACATACAATCACCACCCAGAGCCCCTTGTAATGAGCATGCAATTTTCAATGCAAAGACCTCCATAAATACAGTATGAAATGGCACAGTAAGGAAGCAGAAGAGGATTGGAAACAGAAGATCAAAATATCCAGGGGATCTCTAGAAGTGAACTATGTCCGGGGCAAAATTAAATCTTCTACGGCTTGTTTCCTAGGGAAAATTCTTTACAAACTGGAACTTTTTAATAGTGAAAAAAATGAGGAATGGAAAGGATTTAATCCAGAAGAGGTTTCCCACTCAGCAGTATAATCTCATCTCTTCCTGGTTTTATTATGCCTTAAAAAGTGGAGGAGCGAAAAGAAGGAGAAAGAAGCCAGGATGTTATCAAAACATAACCCTATATATCAGTTATTTGTCTAATTCTAAATTGAAAGTTGAACTTGTTTTTAATCTCTCATCCTTACTCTACTCTGATCCTTTCTCATGGTTAAATATGTATTTTCCTTGAGAGAGAGAATCTAGGTCATTAGGAGAAAGTAGAGCTGGAGAGTGAAAATAGTCATTCAGGTTTTTCTCTGCTTTTAATCCAGCGTAAATTAATTCTGCCTACACAACAGTTATAATGAATTTGTGATTTATGGAATTACATAAATTTTTCCTTATCTCTATCAGGATTATATCAGTTGGACTATCTCTGAGGGTTCTACTGAAGTATTTCATGTTCATTCCATATTGGAAGTTCAGAGACAAATGATGAGCTGCCCATCTCCTTTCTTCTAGAGTCTTAATTCTCAGCTGATTTTTATTCCCCCAGAAGTTTCACTTTTGTGAAAACAACAGAAGGTTTATGTTAATCCCACTGAATGTCATAACCATTCACTTCAACCTATTTTTTTATTTCCCTAAACCACACAAACACCCAGTTCTTGAATAATTATGTGATCCTCATCTTTGGATATGTGTAATTACCTTGTATAATCCACAGATCTAAAAGCTTTATTCTTGTTAAATCAATGACTAATGTTTTCTGAATAAGGAAATTTGAATAACCTTTATTTGTGCTATAGAAGTCTTATCTAATAGTACTTGAGATTGCTAAAATTTCCTCTATGTGTACATATAAAAATAATTTGGCTGCTATGATTCAGTTATGTTATGAATATTGTATAGTTTGTAATATCTTCGGTTTGGGTGATTGAGTCTTCAAAATGACATTGTTCTTACAATTAGAAAAAATTGCTGCCATCTTTTGGATGCACTCAGGGAAAAAAAAAAAAAGAAAAAGAAAAAGTGACATTTTACTGAAAGTTCCAACTGAAACATCCTGGATACTTGCTTTACCATGGAAAAGATAACTTGAAATTGCAGCAAGTTACTCTGAGATAACCAATACTTTCTTCTTTCCCATTTAATACACTGATTGTAGCACAATATCTGTGCAAGAATTGTTTGTTTGGTTAAGCAATACTGATAGGAAATAGCTTTCACGGAAAGATGTGACACTGAAGTTGAAACTAAACATAACAAGAAAACAGAGATTATGGATACAGAGAAGATATTATATCCACTCCCAATATTTATGTTTTTTCCTCTATACATTGTCTTGTTCTTTGGATAGAAACTAAAACTTGTTTGATCTAAAGTTATTGCAGTTTAGTGTCACTGCTTATTTATCCTGAAATTTCTTTGGAATCTAACCTGGATATATTATAGCATCCTCCTCTTTTTTTTTTTTTTTTTCCATTTGTTTGTTTGTTTATTTTCTTCTTCTCTTTTTCTTTTGAATTTCTGGAAGATGTAATCAAATGCTTGCTGTGTGGCCAGCTCAATACACTGGCTTCTGAGACAAACACTGCACGTTCAGCAGTCTTTTAAGAACACAGAATCCTATTGTCAGTGAAAATAAATCAAAGGTGATAATATCTGGGAAAAAGAAAACATTGTCTGGAGAAAATAATGACTCCTCTGAAGAGATACCATTGTCAGACACTAGCATATCTTTGCCACTACTGGCAGTGATATTAAAATATGCTGCAAATCTACCTTATCGCCTGGAGAGACTCACACGTATATTCTGTAACTGTCCGGATAGAAGAGGAGACTAACACCACCAGAATCATAGTGACACTCAGCAAAAAAGAAACTCAAAAGAAAATGCAGGGAAGAAACCAGAGTCACTGAAGGCATCCTCCACACTTTGCACTGTGCAGCTGACTTCGGAGTTAGTTTCATTTCTGCCTGAGCCCAAGGACCAATAGGCCAACAAGTTACATCCACACTATTCAGCAAAACATCACCCTTCACCAAGTGTTAGAGTGACATGCCCAGTTGCTGTTACACTAACAGTAGCAAGCTGACCACTGTCCCCTCAGGTACAATGAATCCAATGTCAGTTTTACAAAAATATCCAATTAAAAATGCTTATAAAATTTCAGTCTGTAACAGATTAAGCTGACTCATTGTCCCAGTCACAAATTATAAAGTCTTTTATCCAAGCCATGTGCAAGAGAAAGAGGAATGAAAACCCTCATTAAACAACATTATAATTCTGTGAACTTTACATTTCCAATGTACCCCTTCTCCCCCAAAGTGCCGTTGCTGAAACTTACCGCTTTTTCCAACTCCCCCTGCTCCCAGCATCACCACCTTGTACTCTCTGGAGCCTGCTGAAGAATTGCTGGAGGAGCTGATCATTTCATTTTCTAGCTCCATCTTGCACGAGGCATAAGAAGGGAGCAAAAGGGAAGAAAAAGCAACTGACAGGTGCTTTCTCTTATCTTAAACAACTATAAAAACTGTGCTAGTAAAAAAACACCAAAAACAAAACCAAAAATAAAACAACAGGCAGAAAGGAAAGGTATAATGCAAGAGGTACGATTTATCAGCCTCACACTCACTGCTGTGCCTGTGTTAGCTGGAGAAGGTCTCATAGCAACCACTTTAACAGCTTCCAATAAAAATCTCTCTCTGCCCCCTCCCAGCTCTGTATCATTCTCTCTGTTTCTCTTCCTGGACAGAAGCAGTTTTGTGAGGCTCAAGAGCCCTGATACCTCTGGGCGTTGCTGTCTCATTGGAATCAAATTGAGCAGAGCCTCCAGAAAAAGAAAAAACATTAATTTCTTGATTATGATGCTTGTTATTCCATGTAGCACTTGATTGAATCTTAAACAATAATAAAATAATATTAGTCATTAGTCATTAGTATTATCAACTGATACTAGTATTTCATACTAATATCAGTTGATTTATCTACCCAGCCTGGTCAGTACAGGTAAATAAGGAAAGAATAAAGCAGAAAGTTTGTAAATGTCACCCACTGATTTATTCAGTGAAAACTTACAAAATACTACAACTCTTAACTGATTTTTTATTACATCCTTAACAGAATTAGTATATTTAAAGAATGTCATAAGTAATATTTGCTCGCCTTTGACTGTTATTCAACATTTTTGGGACCAAAAAAAAACATCTAATGCAAAAGTAGTGGAAAGCAAGTACATGTTTTTCTTCTAAAAGTGCTTGGCTTTCATGATCGGTGGAACTATTAAGGAGGAAAGGCTTACCAGTAAAGCATCTTGGAAGACAGACACACTCATCTGTCCACTCCTCCAATTATTTCACAGAGAGGAAATATCCAGTATTCCACAGGAATACAGAATTAAAAGTTGAAACAGAAAACAAAACAAAACGTAAAATTATAGCCTGATGAAGGATATGATTTAAAGAAAGTTAGGAAGGAGAAGAAAAAGTAGAGAAAGCTGCATATATGAAAAACTTTAATGGGCTATGAACAGACATGATTAAAGAGAAGAGATACATAGAAATGATAATAGAATTATAATTAAAGCAGAGAAGGTGAACAGAAAATTAATACTTATTTTCCCTTCTAATACAAAAATAATTAGGAAACATCAGAAGAAGCAGGCAGTAGTCAGTTTCAAAACCAAGGTATTAGTAAGTGTCATGGTTCACTTAAGGAATTTCTTGCCACTTTATGTTTTGAGCAGTAGAAATGAACTTGTAATGAAAAATAATTTAAATATAGAGTAATAGAAAATCCAGTTTGAATTATTAAAGTCACCACCTGTTGCCTAAAGATGTACTCAAGACTCACATCAACAGATCCTAGGAAAACACTGAAGAATCAAAGTGTTCTGACAGCTCGTCCAGAATCAGGATCTGCTACCGTGGGCTTACAGGATTTTTTGTAATAATAACACTGTGAGCAGCTTTTTACTGTCAGGACTGGGTGGCTGTATTGATGCCTGCATGTAAACCTCAGAATTCCAAAGGATTTGGTTATGAGAGCATGAGATAGGACTTAAACAGGAAATTCTGAATGTAATAATGTGATCTAAATGTTGAACTTTTAGCAGAAAGAGATAGGCAGGCCTGTAAATCCCTGTACTGATTAGATTTCAGTTTTCATTAAAATAATTCTCAAGTGCTCAGTATTGACACATTAGATAAAACTAATAAAGATACCAAAACCAGTGCTTAAAACAGCTGGCTTTTCCTGGTAATCTCCCACCAACACAGAAACCTTCTCCCCCGGAACTTTTAACTGCATCACCAGCAGTAAGTAACATTTGTCTGAGATTAAAACATCAGGAAAGTGAGTGGTTGTGGTCATAACTCAAAAGACAAGCTAAGCAAAATATTTTAAAAAATAATGGTGAAAATTATGTGTATCTAATAGGAAAAAATTAGTCAGATTTTTTTCCAGCTGTTGCTGTTTGCCATCAAAACCAGGAAATTAACTTTTTTATTTTGATGGAAAAGCTGGAAAGTGGGGAAGGACTATAGGAAGTGTAGGAGGCTAGGAAAGGGAACAATGTTAGAGGAGTAAGCAGCGTAAGACAGAACAAATTGGAAAGGCACTTCCTCATCTTTTAAGAAAATCCAGAAAAATGAAGACAGCTTTTTCTTTTTTGTCGGAAAGAGTGGAACTAAATATTTTTGTCTGCTGGTTGAAGATGAGCCATTTAAAATACCTGCTTTAAAGACAGATTCATGTTTATTAAACATCAACAATTTAATAAGCATTATTACATTCTATAAGCAATTGGACAAACATATTCTCCTAAGTTTCACAGAGACTTACTCAGAGCCTGAAAAAGTGATACTGAATTCTCATTTATAGCACAGAACTTCTTCTAATTTATTTTCATCATAACTTCCTATTGACAAACAGCTTCTTCTGTCCTGATTTCATTCAATTCAGTAATGGAGGACAAGTATTTAGCTTCATTCCCATTTACAATAACATCAGTTAGTCTTCCTTCTCTCATGTGAGCAGAAAAGTACGAGGTTTTGCTTTCAGTCTGCTGTCAAGAAAATTAATATTTAGATCATTTGAAATAATTCACGTTGAAACAAAAATATAGGAAAAAAATCACCAGCATAAGTACTTTACAGACAACAGGAAGGAACAGTACAAATTACAACAATCGAGCCTAGGATACTACAACAAATTCCAAACTATACTTTTATTTCTTTCTTTTCCAGCTTTAAGGACACATTTAACATGATGAAAATTCATAGAGAACTCTCCTCATGCAAACATGAGCAACTGCAAGAGTGGGAAAAAACTTGGGGCACTAGCCTATAAAAAATAAATTATGCAACAAATTCAGACTCTTTATTCAGACTATTACTCTTTACATATTGCTTATGACTATACAGCAAATCTGCTGATATGTTTTCTTTTTTCTTTTTTTTTTTTAAATTTTCTATTCCAACTCACTGTAAAATACAGAAACCATTCAATTTTCTAAGTCTAGCAACTGCTTTGTCTCAATATTTTGTGGGTTAATATTGGAATCTCTATGCTCAGATCCTTAAGGATTCTTAGGTCTTAGGCAAAAGGCAGCATACAGATAGGTGTGTTAGAAGAGTACATTAGCTTTTTCTAGAGCAAATGCCATTAAAAAACACATTCCATTCATCCTACATCCTCACTTGCTCTGGGGGTGTTGAATAAAATAATGAGATATTAATACAACATGTAAATGTTCTGAAATTGTTTCCTAGAGCACTTTATGTTGAGGAGATTTTATCAATTAACCTGGATAAATATTCTTGTCTTTAAGCAGGGAGCTCAAGAGTTTAAAAACTTGAATAGCAAGCAAAATGCAAATCTTGACTGATTTGTGCTCCATTAAGTGGTGGGTTAAAGGCATGTGAACCATTTCATAATAGGTGAATATGCATGAGCCCACTGGAGTACATGCCACTATGGAAATACTGACCACTCTTTTGTCCCTTATGTTTACATATTAAGCACAGCAGAGAGAGGAAATGTAAAAAGCATCCTTCATAAAAAAGACATATAAGCCCACCTTGCTAAATTGCTGAAGTGCTGCTATGACAGAAAGAATGCTAATGCAGAAATCATTGCACTACACTTGAGAACAGATTTAATCTGCTCCCGAAAAAAAAAAAAAAATGCATTTGGTGCAGTAGGTTAGCTTGATCAACTCTGAGTAAAGGTACTATAATAACATAATTGCCAGGGGACTTAGCAAAAAAAAATAAATTTTACATTAACCGATTCAGCATATTCATTCTTAAATATGCTGAGCACTCCTGAATCATATTGCTAAGGGACCTCCAACTCACTACAGAAGCACTCATCACTTTTGGAATTCAGATTCCTACTACAAATACCCAGTGGTTCAGTCATCCATCTGCCATAAACACCTTAGGTAATCTCCATCCTTTTTCTGTTCTCCAAATTACTCATCTGTAGGATGGCTTTGTGTCACACATAGTATACTTGACGGGACACTTGACAACCTCCCACCTTGAAGCTGGCTCTTAAACTCAAGCTGTTAAGACATACGCCTTTTGTTCTGAAGTTCTTATTTCTTTCCCTAGTGTCAAACAACATACTATCCTCTGCCTCTGCTGTAATGCATTTTAATTTAAACCTTATTAGTAAATAAAGTGGCAAAAGCAAATGAAAGGAGAGAAGTTGCTAGACAGGCTATTAAAAGAAAATGTAAAACAACTTTGGAGTCAACAGATTAAAGAAACATTGTGGGCTTGGTCTTGTCAAAGAAGAGAGGTTTATTATGAGCAGAATCTTCCCTTCCTCATTCAAACAATGTAACTCTACAATGTAACAACTAAGGGTGTACCCAATGTACAATGGTTTGAAAAACAGGGGCAGTTTACCACATTCTTGAGAGAACTCAAATGTTGTTAACTTTAAAACTCTTAGAAATACACTTCTTATAGAATGGAAACACTAAAGGTCATGTCCTAGACTATGTTAAAGGGAAAAGATATTTTCTCTGAGTTTCCAATAAGGTATCATGAATGATTTATGATCTTACTGTCAAGAAGTCCTAATAATTGCAGGTCATTTATGGATTCCTGTTGAATTTTAATTACATTCATAGATAAGACTTCTATAGTTCCAAATGCAACACTGATATTCAGAATGTTAAAATCTTTAAAGATCTCAAAGCCTTAATGCCACATAAATGTGTTCTCTGTGAGCATGAATATATATTTTTTTCTAAATTCATTCACCTTCTAGAAAGGAAAATTATAGGCACAAATATAATATGAAATACTATGAAAATAACATTAGATGAGCTCTGAAGAGGTCATCTCTTTCATCACTGCCCTACTTCACAAATCCATTTAAGTAATTTGAACAATATTTGCTTAACCTTATTTTAAAGTCTTCCAGAGAGAGAAATTACCCAGTTTCTCAAATGCTGAAATAAATTGCCTCACTATGCTATTAGAAGTGTCTTTGAAACCCAAATGTCCTTCATTACACAATGAGATTATCACTTCCCACCCTACCTGTAACAGCTATTATGAAAAGGCATAGTGAACATTCAAAATACATATTTCAGTATTCAGCTAATGAATGAAATAAACGTTGTATAGACAGGGAATGTTCTTCTCAGCCTTCCGGTCTCTTCTTATTCTTTCATGCTTCCTCCTTTTCATCAGAAAAGTAACTGTGTCAATACTCCTTCATAAGTCATTTATTAACCTAAAGTTCTTGCAATCCCAAAGACTCTCCACTGACTACTTTGAAGTGCACTTCCCAAATCTGGTTACATTATTGTTTCAAGACTTCATACAGTATGGATTTGCACTTGCTACTGGTGCATTTCATGCTTAATTTAGTTACAGTAAACATGGGTGATCAGCAATAACAGATGTAAAATTTCTTGCATTTTCTAATCTGATTTTGAATGCTCCCAATGACAAATCACAATCTACTGGGATTGTGCCAGTTTCTGAGTTTTAGCTTTTTGCTCTTATCTTCTTTTTCAAGCCATTCCTGTGATACTGGTTTCTGGAACAGGAAGACTCATTCAATTCTGATTGTTACAAAGAAGGTTCTTTCATTTTAACTATTATCTTGAAGGTGTTTGTGGATGATGATATCTGCAGCCCAAGTCCTTACACCAAGAGACAGCTTCCTGAACTTCACTCTTCAAGCATGTGACTTTTAACACTGAACCATGTAAAATGGTGTAATGGTAAATAAATAAATAAATAAATCTAAGCATATTTGTGAATTAAATCTGCTATCAATCATTCAGGTGGTTTCCACTTTGCTGTCCATGATGAGTAAAATCACAGAGACTAGCTTCATCTTAGGGAAACCCCAGCAAGACAAATCTGAATCCTTCTGACCCAGACTTTCCTAGTATCATGGACTAATTTCCATGTTGAGATAGTTTTATTCTAGAAATAAAACTGTTTATTGACATTAAGTTAGTTGAACAGAATTGAGTACTGCAGTTCTTAAATCTTAAATTAACAATAATTTTCTAAGTGCACAATTAAGCTGAACAACTGTACCAACAGTAAGAAAAACAAAGTCAGCTCCTTTCAAACCATCAGTGAAAGGTTTCTTCAAGAAAATTTAGACTTTTCATTAGCTGTATCTCCCAGTGGACACATTGTTTCCTATGCTGAACACTTAGTAAGTTTAATGCAACAGAGGCTTGGACTCAGCTACCTATTGGGCTCAATAATGGGTTAGAAAAAATGACACAACAAACAATATTTATACTGTTGGTTTTGGAAGTAGTAATGTAATCTTTTCTTGATTGAAAGCTTCTGCTGACATTCTGTTCATACATGTCCTTGAATTCTGATAAACCTACCTATTTTGATCTCTTTTCAATCTCTTTAAAGGGACCAGTTTCATATGTAAGAATAGCACTGAGAACACTAGGAAACACAAAAGATATTGCTACATTTTACAAATCAGAGCTAAACTTGCCTTTAACCCATACTGGGTGGATTATAGGCTAGATAAGTATGTAAATGCATTTATTTGAAAAGTTCTTACAGAGTTTTTTTTCAAAAGATTACAAATATCCCACTTGTGACTTCCACTGCAATTGATTCAAGATCTGCCTCTACCAAAGACACCAGACACTGCAGTTTCTCACTAGTTAGAGTGTTAATCAGTTTTAAGATGCTATTCCTGCAAAATATTGTAAGATCAATAGGTTTTCATGTTAGGAAAAGAGCTAATGTAACCTCTGTGTAGCATGAAAAGCAAAGCAGTGCAGTAATTTTATAATGTTGCTAAGTAACCATGAGTGAAAAAATACATCGCTGTAGAATTCATTGTATAATTAACTGTTTAAATTTAAAAAGCACAGGTTTAGTAAAAAAAAAAAAAAAAAAAAAAAAAAAAAAGCAGATTCAGAAAACCACTGTAAAATCAGAACTGTAGTTCTTTGCATTGGAAATGCTTAATATACCTTACTGGCATCAAATTTGTTAAAAAAAAATCATATAAAACAATACTGTATATTATAATAATCTTCTACTTCCATGTTTTCATTCCATTTTCTGGAGGAGGAATAAGGCTAAAGATATAAGAAGGCTCTGAACATTAAAATACTGAACTGATTGAGATTTTAAATTTACCAAGTGATGACTTTCTTGCAGCCATCAGCAACTTACAGAGATCACCAAAAGTAGGCTCTTGATACCCACAAACAGAGAATCTTCTGTTTGCTCAGCAAAGACAATATTTCAATTAAGTATTCACTGTTATTACCTTAAAATTAGAAAAAAAATAAAGCCTGAAGGGAGGAAAAAAATAACAGCCCAAATTAGCCCTGCTTCAGTGATGTGTCATCATTACCAAAGCTCCGGGAAATGACAAAGAAAAGCCTAAGTCTGTTATTTGTGAAACCTTATAAAAAAATAAAAATAATTAAAAGCAAAAAATAATTTAAAAAAAAAAAAAAATGAGAGAAAGAGAGATAAAACAGTAAAGAGTGGTTAGCTAGATAAAATCTTTCATATTTCCATGAAGTGCTTTCAGCAACAACTGCCTAGTCAAATATTTTTTTTCTTAGGAGAACAGATTTCTCTTGATAAGGAAAACATATTTTTCATATTCTATATTGAGGATCATCTCAAAAGGCCACAGCTAATAAGTGTGTAGTCAGGACTCAGAGGGTTTAAGGAAAACTGAATCCCCTTACATTTGTCTTTCTTCAGCTTACAAATCTCCTAATGGTTCAAGTCCTGTGAAGTTTAAGAAGATAGCTATCTTGGTTACTGAAACCATAAGTCAACAAGTCTTCAGGTAGACACCCCACTGACACAAGCTAGTTTTATATTCAAATTAAGTCCAATATTTCTCTGTTTACACCAAAGTTAATATATGTTTCATTTCCAGAAGTACCCAGTCTGACTCTAAGCAGTTTGAAACTTCTCTGAAGCTACTGGTACTTTTAGCTGTAATTATCTGGAAATACAATAATCTTCAGAAAAAAAATAAATATTGGTGGCAATGCTTTCTCTGATTCATCTTTAATCAGTGATGGCAAAGTGTCTCATAACTAGGCCCATATCTAGATACTCCTATACAACTAAGCTCAGATATCTGAGAGGTAGAAGCATATGTGTCTCTCCAAACTAAATACATCTTATGTATTAATCTGGATGACAAGTGAAATTAAAATGTTAACCAATATATTCACCTCCCCAGTTCCACAAATCTCTACTAAGACACATCCTTGTGATGTTTTTTTTTAAATCTGGAACCAAATGTATACCTATGTATATATAGAAACTCATACATAATGACATGTAATTGGACAATGTAACTTAAGGTATTTTAAAGCAAGACTTAAAAACCATTCTTACAACACTATGTCCAAGCACAGACCCAACAGATGTGAAATTTTATCTTTTCCTTAAAGGTTATATCGCTCCAGGGCTCCAAGAGGTGACAATTATATTATTGAGAAGCCATTTGATTTGCGGCTTCTAAGAAGAAAGTGGTAAAAGCAAACAGCCTACCTGATTTTCTCATGAAAAAAAACCTGGAATGGAAGCCACATCTGGCCAGGCCTCAAGTCACAGATACTTTTTTTTTTAAGTTCAGAATTCTGACACAGAACTGAGGATCAGAACACCAGTGTTATACTTAAGTTTGGAGAGAAACAGAATTCTGTTCTTGCCCATGAGACAGTTTTGTCTACTTTTTGCTGTCTATGGATACTAATGTGACTGGAAGACATACACACAGTTACTCATGAAGAGGGCTAGAACACAATATTTATTCACCTTAGTTTTGCTGTAGATGTTTGCTCTAGAGGAGTCTTGACAACATAATAAAAGAAAACAGCTGAGACAATAATGGATTTTTAATAGGAAGGAGTATAAAAATAACGTTAGACAGAGGCCAGCAAAGAGATCAAAGGAATATTCTTCCTATTAACTATAAACCGTAAAGGATTTTTGACTGCTGGCAACCAGCTATGCCCCTGATACACATCAGATGAAAAATACAGCAATTCCAGGGCTTTGAGTGGATTTCAAGAATCCCTTATTAGCTGAGTACCAGCTCAGGACAGCCCTTGTAATATCCTCAGATCTCAAATATTAAGTAGGTTAGTCTGTGTTGCATTTCTATTTTGTATGAATATCCCTCAATCTTTGCGACAAGAAGTTTACAAAATTTAAGTTGAAATCAAACCTTAATTCTTACTTAAGCTATTTCAAGTCATCCTTTACTTCCACATGGTTTTAATTAAAATTTTAGCTCTATTTCAAATCAATACAAACATCTTTTTTTCATATGGAAAGATCTTTCAGCTCATCAAGTTTGTATTTTCATTCACACTTAAGTGATTTTAAAAACTCACACATTCTAATGATTCCATACCTGGAAACGTCCTTCTCTTTATGTGTCGTAAGATGCTTTCCATTCTTTTGTAAGTTCCTCAAAAGTGTAATGATGCTTTCTATTTCCTTGAGCAACAACTATTTTTATAATCACATTGCTTAAGATTTTAGTAAAGCATATACATCTCAATAACAGTACCATAACTCATACTCTCATCTAAAAGTCCACTCTTAGATCAGTATTGGCAAAAAGTCTCTCAACAACTTAACCACCAAATGAGAATCAGACTATGGCTTTGATATAACTGTTTTATTGTTTTTTTCCAGAGAAATGGAAAAGGCAACCTCTTTCACTACACATCAGACCATTTGGTTATCTCAAAAACAGATTACCCTTTACCCTGAAGAGAACATTCTCACATTCTTTATTAAATCAAGTTTTCCTTTTAAGGTAAAGGCCAAATCTATGTCTTGCTTTTTTATATATAATGGAATAAATGTTCTGGTCATTCAAAAGACAGCTTAGTTCCAGGTTTGCCCAAAGTAAATGGTGTCTAGATATATCATGAACCTCACTAAATGCAGTTAAATTCTTCCATGATTTAAGTGATATTTCTTTGTGAAATGCTGACTCAGAAAAATGTTACATTAGTTAAAAAAAAAAAATAAAGGAAAGCAAAATATCATAATAAGGATTCATTGACTATGAAGATGGATTTGAGATATTGTAAACACAGTTACAGGTAGGTAAGAAAAATATTACTCCTTTGCAGTTAATAGCATAAGAACAAGACAGCTTAGAAATTCCTTAATTATCTTTGAAATCGTTTTCATTTTTGTAACATAAATTTATTTGATTGTGTAGAAAGTGTCACTGACAACAGCTGCATTACATAAACACACTGAGTCGAAGTTTGATTACCATTTTTATATTGTGTCCATCTCCACTGACAGTAATGCAGAAGCATACTAAAATTTTCTCATCATTTTTATTTTGCAAAAGAGAATCACCACAATTTTAATCTTATTTAACAATCTTTCCTCTCTCAGCTTTTTTTTTTTGTTTCTAGATGATTAAAAAAAAACAAACAACTCTCAGACACATTTCTCTAGAATCTGTAGCTACCTCCAGTGAATCTTTGCCTAACACTGCTACTGCAGTAAGACACATACAACTGATGAATGTTCATTTTTCCTGCAACTTTTTTTTCTATTTGTGCTCAGTTTCAGCTTTCATTTCTATGAAAAAAAACCCAAACAAACAAACAAAAAGTATTACCTCATTTAAATCTTCCTGCAAATCATATTCATACAGAGAGGTGCTACACTACTTTATTCTAAATAAAGGAAGGTTTAATGGCCAATCTCACATGCAGAGTCGAGAAAGCCCTCTGGAGAAAGTTCTTGCCCTGAGCCTTCAGAATCCCGAAGAAAACATTCCCAAAGCAAATCTGTAATACTGAATTTGCCAGTCTGCATTTCTTTTTCTTCTCATGTATATGTAATAGTGATTCATCTGGCAGGTATGGGCCATGAACCATGCTAAAGAATCTTCCAATTGCAGCAGAAATGCACTATAATGAGTCTCATAAAAATCACTAGGTCTGACATTGGAAGGACATTGGGAATATTAAAATTGAGATTCAAGTGTCTGGAGAGCATGGGTGCACATTATCATACATTTCCCTAAGCCTGTAAACTATTCTTGTCCTGCTGCAATTTGCACAGTATAGCAATTAATTGTGGATTATCTTTATAGGATAACGGTGAGTGTAATCAGTCAAATTTAATTGACAGCTCACTGGAACTTAAGGAGATTTGATTTTCTAGAGTTCTGAATCTTTGGAAACCTCAAATTAAAGGCAGACAATTAAGACTGATACTGTCAAAGACTGTCCAATTAATCACAATTTGTTTACCAATGCACTTTACAATACCATGATTGCCTCACATTCAGTTGTATTGAAGACTATAATGTCAAATAGATGTTTCTTTATCACATTTCATTTTTTAGATGGGCTTTCATTCATTTTTTTCCTAAACCACTGGCAATATGGGTAGTTCCTTATGACTTGCTGTTCTTTTTCATTCATGTGCAAACCTTCAGCTATTAATATTTTCTTAATACTTAATTTTATTTGGATATCATATGTAATCATTATAAAATGTCTTTCACAAATATTTCTAATGTTCTATCCACAGAATCCTACCCATTTCATGACTGAAATTACATATTTATTTCATCTACTAACCTGTTATTTGTTTGTACAGAATTCACTGAAGCATGTAGTAGAATAATATCTGATTTGCCTGTTGCTTGTCACTCCCCCCAATCTTTGGACAGGATTAGTCAGTCACTCGGATTCAACTTTTTCTTTCTTTATTGTGGACTTTGGATTTGCTTTAATACTGGATGTGAGGCAAGATTAATCATAAAGTGGGAAAACTGGAAGTAGAATCTGAGTTGTGCATTACTTCAAACTGTCTGAGCTTCTCCCTTCCACCTGCTTTTCTTCAAATTGATAAATAATAAGAGATACCTGTCTGAGAAATTAATATCCTACAGAACGATCACTGGTATCATATTGCTTCTTCAAAAATCATTCATAAGTCCAGGAGTCATTTGCACTGATGTTGTCCCTATGTACTCTCCAACAAAATTATTATCTGTGTGTGTACTCTTGTGCACGTACGTGTGTGCATATATCCCTAATGCAGAAAAATATGATAGTGGAGCCTCAAGGTATTTATTTAAGATAGACAGAGAATATCTGGGAAGGCATCATATATCTAACAATGATAATTCCTCAGCATTTTTATTTCTATTTTTAGTCAAGCTAAATTAAGTCAGTACCTACAATAGTCACGTCTGAATGACACATTATTATGAGCATCACAGTGCTCTGGATTTCTGTTATTTTTCCCTTTAGCACTCACTGGAATTAAGAGAAAGGTAAAGAGGCTCCACCCATAAACCTCTTTTCAAACTACAAAAATAATTTAGGAATATTAGGATATAGGAATCCTTCCACTTGACCCTCCAATCTATTTCCCCTTTTTGTTACCAAATGAGACACAAAATTTATTTGCTTTGAAGTTTCAAATCATGCTGGCTCCTTTCAGATGCAGTGTATCACTGCACTACTAGACTTAGAGGATCCCACATTTTAGAGCAGTCTGAAAAGTGACATTCTTCAAATAAACATTGAGGGCTTCATTAACCCAAAGGAAATAAATTTTCTGATCTCATATTCCTAGAAAATTCTTAAAGAGGACTTTGCAGAAGAACAAGGAGGAATTATTTTCCTTGCCAAGTTAACAAGTGCTAGGTCTTCAGTTGGTAAGATTCTGCATACCTTCATTAGCATAATTCATCTATTAACAGTGAGATTTACTGCTAATTGTAGGCGTCAGTATTTCTAGAATGAAGACCTTAGAAAATTCCTTATTAAAAATGTATTCATTTCATAAGTCATCCTAAGTGACAGATGACAAGACAAAAAGACAGGCTGATCCTCTGTGGGCTAGTAAAGACACAGATCTGTGCAATTTGTTCTGTGGAGCCAACTACAGCCGAGATCTGCATGAGAGACATGTTTTGATGACAGTCAATCCCTACCCCGAATATAGACGTTATGCTTTCACAAACACTTCACCACCCAATTTTGACAAAAAACATACTTTCACATGCCATGAAGTTGAGAGTTTTTATACTTATACATGGTCAAAAAATGGTCATGATACCCAGCTGAATTTATCAGGGATAACTTACATGATTTTTCTATTTTGCCTATTTTGGGTTTGGGTTTTTTGTTTGGTTAGTTAGGTTTTGTTTGTTTTGTTTTGTTTATTTTTTTGTCTGATTGGTTTTGGTTTGTTGTTTTCTGGGTTTGTTATTTGTTTTTTTTGGTTGGTTGGTTGGTTTGGTTTTGGGTGTTTTTTTTTGTTTGGTTTGTTGTTTTTTTTTAATATTGTGATGTGTTTGTCTTGTGCTTTTATGCTTCCCTTGCAGTCGGTTCCTCTGAATTTTGCACTAATTTTGTCTTCTGCTCTTGTTGTCCTTGTCACACAATTTAGTTGTTTCTACATTATTCACCATATGGGAACACAACAGACAGTCTAGGAATAAATATCATCACTCTTTACATCTTCCTGGGGAGGGGAATTGAAGAGAGAGGTGCTGATGTCTTCCTACCGGTATCTAGTGATAGCACACATGGAAATAGTTCAAAGCTGCATCAGAGGAGGTTTAGACTGGATGTTAGGAAAGATTTCTTTACCAAGGGGATGGTCAAACACTAGAACAGGCTTGAAATTTAAATAAAATAATGTAAAAATGTAATATTGATTTAAAACATAGATTTTAAGGAGAAAAAGTCTTCCTGAAAGAAGAATGGCAAGACCTGCAAGGTCTCTGATGCTATAAAATGCAAAATAAAAAAACTTTTTCTTTACATCTTGCATCCAGTTAAAACATTAGCACCAGTTTTCCAATATTCCTTGTTGAATCCAAAAGAGATCCTTTCCATTTCACAAAAGTATTTCACGGCCTATTTCATTAACAGCATTTTTGTGGTGCTTGAAGACTAAACTCATTCTGCAGCTTTTAGATCTGGATTGCTCACCCAAAGCTGCCCAAACCCCAGGAAATCAACCCAATGGAAAATGTTTTACCAATGGGAAGAAATTAGTAGTAAGTCCTGTAGTAATTAATACCTTTGGTATTTTGGTCTCTAATTGAGGAAAAAACACATAGGTTTTTCTTAACTCTCTCCTTGACAAATGTCTGTCTGACATTGGAGTACTGTATTTTAGAAAAACTTTCAGACTGGTGAAATCTACTTCAGGAATTCAGTCAAAAAAAGCTCTGAAAAATCTGGATGTCTTTTAAAGTAGCGTGAAACTGCTTTTACCCTCATTTTCCTTTAATCATGTTCTGCAATAAGACCAATACCAGCCACTAATTATTACAAGAGGAAAGTATTAGCACTTTACAATCATGTCCACTTAATGAAAACACACCTCAGTGCCAACAAACAGTTAGTTCTGAATTTACAGCATGTCTACTTCAAGTACTTAAAAACTCCTAATAAAGACATGAGTCAGACAGGTCCATAAATCATAAGCTTATATAGTACTTTCAAGTCTGAAACTGTTTTTAAGGATTTCTAGCAAACAGGTGTCTCTGAAACTACCTGAAGTGTTCAGGGACCCAAGACTATGAGAACATGACAGGTATAGATTTCAAACTGGAGTTTCATTTTATATCTGACACTGGAGGCTATGCACCAGTGCTGAACAGTATTCACAGAGCAGTCAGAGCATATGGCCTAACATAATGTATGACAAGCCCTGATTTTAAACAACATCCCTTGAGGGATGAAAAGAGTGCCCTATAGCAACACTTCTGTAATGTTTCACTGACACTCTGGTTGGGCGTACAGGTCGATGTTTATGTCTATTAATCAACACAACAGCAGTAGCAATAATAACTAGAATTTGCAAAGGAATTTGGGAACTACTTGAAGAAGAAACACTATGGTAAAGTATTAGTAGAGTCAGCACTATGTTTCTCAGATTTCTGCAGTGTGAATGCAGAAAACCCTCCAAATAACATATCAGGAAGATGACAATCCCAAGTTTAGCTGGAAAAAATATGCAGTCTGATTTATTAAGGAAAAGACATAAATGGAGACAGAAGAACATAGAGTGAAAAAGGAAGCAAAGGAGCAAAGCATAAAAAGGCAAAGGATAGGAAGAGAGAAAAACAGAAAAAGACAGGCAGAAGGAGGGAGAAAGCGTTGATCCTTCACATCTAAAAATCCAGATAGTCTAAATGCCAGAGCTGTATATATGCCAGAACATCAGTACCAAACACTACCTATTCCCAGGGCAACCAAAAAGTAATTTCTTCCATGGCCTGTTCAGAAGTTTGGCATTGTGCTTATCATGCCCAGAAACATTGGTCTGGACAACAAGGCAATTTGAAAACTCCATTTTTTTTTCACTCCAGGTATTTCTCTTCAGTCTCTCTATCCAATCAGAATGTTTAAAGTTGGCCTATAACACACTAGAAAATGTGATTTCTTTTAAAAATGTCATTATAGCTACATCTCATTTTGTTCAAAGAACCCTTTTACTATTACAGTTCTGAACCTTTTTGAAATCACATTTCCTGTACCATAAAATCAGCCCTTTACTTTCAGTTCATAAGCAATTCAGGGAAAAGAGAGATACAGGGCACATCCACTTATGATGCCAACACCCTACACCATCAAAAATGCAAGAGAAAAATAACTAGAAGTGTCAACCTAGCTCTACAGCTTTCTTTAAATAATTTAGGAACTTAATCATGTAACTCACATCTTTCATGGAAACATATTAAACCACTGAATATCATCTGCTGGGACAGATTCCATTTACTCTACTGAAACTTCACCACTATTCAGACAAATAAGATTGATAGAACAGTATTTAAGAACACCTATCTGACCTACTTATTGAGCCAGTTAGCTAAGGATAAGCCCTGCATTACAGCTGATGATTTCTGAAGAATTCATGTATTGTTAGTAATATTAGAATTAGCAATAGCTTACTGTGAACTGGCAGAGCCAGAAGAAAATGTGTCTCCTTTCAGAATGGGATAATACTTCAGCCAGCTGCCATCTACCTTGGCAGCATGTAAATTCATCCTCATTTCAGTAAAACTCCAAAACTTCACCCAGCAATTATATTCCATTTACACAGGATACTTCCTTAACTTCTGTAGAAATAATCACCACTCCTGACACAAAATTCTACTACATTTACTTAGCTCTAGCTACAATCTCGTGTCTTTCCACTTGCATTGCATCAAAAAGCACATTTACACTCGTTATAACCATTTCAGATAATCATAATGATAATGCACTTCTTAAATGCTCTGTGTACAAGACTCGCACTCCTCATTCCCCATTTTCCTGAGATAGCATAGGGTCATCAGGAAGTCTAGATTTTTATTATCACTGATGACATGGATATAAATGATACTGATGTGATAAGTTGGACATCAACATCATTTCCTTTGTAGAGAACATGCATTAAATAACATGATGATAGAAGATGCAAAATGTGATGTAGACTTATAGCAAAAAATCCCTCAGTGATTGGCATTCAAGCAGAATAAATGGATTGTACTTAGCCAGCTGAAAGCAAGCATTCCCCCCATCATGAAGGAAACAGGCATCAAATGATTCTTGAATTTCTGTAATCATATAAGAAAATTAGTTCCCAGAAAGTTGCATTCCTTCCTTGCTTGCCTTAAGCATAATGACAAATATAAAGTGAATGCTGAGTGGCTAAATATTTCTTGTCTGTTTGTGGGTTTAATACAGAAACATTTTCAGAAACTCAGGTCACAGCTCATGCTGAAAACATCAGAAATCATGGTGTCTAAAGTTATTAGTAGCCACTGAAGTCTAGGTCAGCATTCACCTCTGTGACTTCCAGTTCTCCCTATGTATCATTTTTAGTAGTGTGAAGAAACAACAGCAAGAAAACAAGACAACACGCAGTTCAGCAAATACTTAGGCAGTAAATTCTTACTACAACTCTGAGCAAATAACAGAATCAGTAACATGATATGCTCTTCTCCCATGTCCTACTCGGTTCCAAATTCATTCTGCTAGGAAATTAGTATTTCACTATTAGATTCTTGCCTGTGTGTCTACAGAACACAACCACCACAATGTAAAGTAGAACATGCAGAAAGGCTAACAGGAGGGGTAACTCCCATCTTCATCTTTCTGGTTCCACTTTCATGCTCTTATCATACTGTTTAATGCTTATTCAATGTGTGTTCATTCCGCTGTGTCTTAAAACTAAAATGCAAATAGCCTATAAAACTCTATTAAGGTTATAGTTATATATACTCCACCCCCATTCGTCAAAGCACAAATCTGATTTTAGCTGCATCATTATGCTTAATGAATTGCAAATCATAAAGAATATACATAGGGAAAAGATCACTAGCAAATACTTCAGGGTCACACAAGGTATTGCAGTATCTTGAGATTATCCACTCATAAATCTAAACAGAAATAGAAAACAAAATGCTTTGCAAGATCTGTAAGAGTGTACTTGCTGCAGTTGTTACTTCTCATACACACTCGACTAATTTCCTTCGAGAAGTACATCTACAGGAAATGTGGAACATTCTTCTACCAAGAAGGCCAATGACACTTTGGCTTGTATGAGGAATAGTGTGGCCAGCAGGACCAGAAGAGTGACCATCCCCTTCTACTTGGTACTGGTGAGGCTGCACTTTGAATACTGTGTTCAGTTTTGGGCATGTCAGTGCAAGGAAGATATTGAGAGAATTGCAACTAATCTGGTGAAGGGTCTAGAAAACAAGTCTTATGAGGAGAAGCTGAAACAAGTAACTGGGACTGTTTACTTTGGAGACGAGGAAGGTGAAGGGAGACCTTAGGGCTCTCAATAACTAATGTACAAATGAAGAAAAACGTTGTGTAACAAACCAGAATATGTACCTGAAGCAAGTAATGACTGTTATTGTCCAAGAAAGGTAACTGGTACTAAGTGTTAGTGGAAACGGATCTTTACTTTCTCCTGTAAATCTTCATCCCTAATTAATAGAAACTAAAAGCCTAGGAGAATCTTGAGTTTGCACTTGTAAACCATTGCTGCAATATCTTTCAGTCCCTGACAAACAGGCTTATTTTCTTTACAGCAGCTTCCATTATAAACAATAACTGCACAGATTTAGAGGCCTAATTTCATTTGGAGGTGACACAGTTTCATGGCCTCTCCTTCCAGAAGAGACAGAGCAGATGAAGCAGAGGTAAGAAGTAACAGAGGACACTGCAGCTACATGAAATGCTTATCAGCAGTGATGAGTTCTGATGATTTGTGCTTTCTTCTTCAAACAAACAGAATCTGGAATTCCTGTAGGAAACACAAAGATGCAGTTTGAATCCCAATCTCCCAAACTATGGAATAGTACAGAAGATTTAGGAAGAAGCCATACAAAAGTGCAATTCTGCAACATGTGTGATGGGTGGAGAGAGAAAGAGGTTATTTATCTGTGGTTGACTCAGTTCCAGAGTTCTTTTTAAGGCAGTGTCTTATGTTTTCATTTGTGGCATGGTTGTTTGCCACATGGATTAGTAGTGTTCTGAAACACAGCTTCTGAAACAGGAAGATAAGATTGCTTGAACCTAATTTTAGATTATAAAAGGAGACAGACTCATGTAGGTATTTAGTTATGAAAGAAAGCACATCCCTATGACTTATTTTAAGATTCTCATTAATTTTTGTTTCCCAGTAACTGTGAATGCAGCTTTTCCAGACAGAGCCCAATACGTGCTCAGGGGTTAATTCTTAATCTTATCTGAGAATTCATTCAATGTTAACTGCAGGCAGTCACTGAGAATGTCCCTAACTATCAAATTGGTTTTTGCTATTTTAGTTGATCCTGTAGCTCTCTTAGTCAGAAGGCATAAATCTGTAAGGGTTACAAATGTTGGGGGAGAATACTATAAATTGTATGGTAATGGCATTATATTTAATTTGTCAAACAAACCTGATGTAATTTATCAGGGAAATAATTCATCAATGAAAAATATATCAGCCAGATGTGCTAATTTACAAGTTCAGGTGTTTAGTGATAAGGCAGCTGCCTTTTTTTTTTTTTTTGAACACTGACTTAGAAATTACAAAGCCAGAGAACTGGATGCATGCAATCATGATATACATAAGACAAGCACAGAAGCACAGCAAGTTTTTTTGCCACACAAGCTTCTCTGGACAATGTGAACAGAGAAATCTTTCCCATTACCTTTCTATCAGCTCTCCCAAGGAATCCTCCCATGGACTGTGAAAGAGCTGGAACACTGTAATAAGAATCAAAACGCTTTAAGCATCTGCAAGAGCAGAGTACTCCTATGTAAGTATATTTTCTACAGCAAGCTGAAGTGTTTTTTTTTAAAAGAACGTGTCTGTTTTGTTGTGGTTTTTTTGTTGTTGTTGTTGTTGTTGTTTTTTGTTTTCCTATAGTAACAGCAATAACACAAAAAAAATCCAAAACACTGTCAGGATATAAATTGTTAGAACAGAGAACAGAGTTTATCTTTCATAAAAGAATTCTACATCCTTATAAATGGGTATCATTAATTCCCTTTCTTATTGTTCAACAAAACCCAAAGAAGTTTCTTACACCCAGTAATTAATCTCTATGATCTAGTGACCATATGTACTGCACTTATTACTCTTAAATATTCATTTTGACTTTTGATCTAGGAAACATGCTTTCATTAAAAAAACATATGCCAAGAAACATAACAAAATTATATGTCAAGAAGAAACACCTGTTACTTTTGCTTTTAAACTCTCTCATCTTTCTTTTCCTACTAAAATATCTGGTTTGCTGTCTTATAATGGATTTTTTGGGGGGATGCTGACTGGAAAAAGATATACTTTTCATAAATGGTCTATTCACTGCACAGTGAAATCAAGAGGAATTTTTCTTCCCCATCACTTTCAGACAGCTCTGGATAAGAAATGCATTTTCAAAGCATGGTTGGGGGAATATATGGAAATCCTATTCAGTGTTAGGATTCATATCACTAAGACACTTATACACTGATTTGAACACTTAGGGCATAGTCATTGATTTTTTTATTTTTTTTTGCAATCTTGGTTTATAAACTGCTGTTGGGTTTCAGCACCCCATGTCAAGTCTTATGCCTTAGTATTAGCATATTTTTATGTCCTTTGTTAAATCAGATTTTTCAGACTATCCAGCTGCTTCAAATTAAAGTTATGATTCCCTCCTAGACTTTATCTTGCTATAGATTTTCTTAAAAATGTTGACAACCTCCTTTGCTCTTAAGAGATAAGTTAAGGCAAGATAACCTTTGCACAGACAAAGCACCTGTATTTGCTGAACCTCAGTCCAGAGACATCTGTAAACTGCATGTAGGAAACCTCAAGTATTTTTAGTTTGTTCTGGGTAGCAGACAGAGAACATTCTATTTCCTTGCAACTATGTAAGAATTGTTATGGTTTAAAAGAACAATAGTTTTATTTTTATTTATTTTTTTTATCTTTTTTTTCTAGATAATCTATGATATGACAAAACCCTCATTTTCATGTTCAGTTCATTAAAAACTCTGACATCTAAGAGATTTTTAATTAAGAATGATTGTCATATTTGAGACTGATATTCTGAGGAAGAAGCATCCTTATTGCACAGTTTTATTCTTCACAGAAATGTTAATAATGATATAAAATAACAGAAGAATAATCTCATACACGAATAACAAAGAAGCAACTTAACCTAGCAGCAGTGAATGCTGCAAAGGAAGCACAGTCCTTCTATCCCAAACACTACAGCACTGAAAACTTTGGCAACAACAAAGGAAAGTTGGGTTCAGTCATGGACAAATTTATATTAAATACAAAGCTACTGTTAACTGAAAAATAAATTTGGAAAAGACAATACAGGATCCCAGAGCTTCCTTAGGTTAACCCATCTACCTCTCAGCAATCTAAAAAAAAAAAACAACTCTGCATGAATACTTGATTTTTTAGTGTAGTAGCAAAATCTACAAATCACATGAAAGGTATCACTTTTTTTAAAAAAAAGTACTTATCAAGAAAAGTTGAATTTTGTTTATTACTGTAAATATCTTCAGACAGGCTGAAACTAATTTTTCCTATGATAAATGTCACATCCATGAACATTATTAGCCATTCAGAGCAACATATATCCCAAAGCCAAGCATTCAGCCTTGGTTAACATCTTTATGATCACCTTATATGACTTCATCCCATAATCAGTGCTTCTAGTGTTATGGATTTGATTTTATTGGGTTTAGCTTTTTGTTACAGAGGCCATCTTTTAACTTTGTTTCACCGAGATTTGGGGAAAAAAAAAAAAAAAAAGGACTTAAAGCATTGATTCAAAGTGAACTGGGTATCAAACCCTGAATGATCCTACTGGTACTGGAAAAGGTCTTATGTTATTTTAGGGGTTCACTGATAAAAAACTTAACTGTATTAACTTTCATAACATTAATGCAGGCATCTAGCATTTTTGTGCAATATTTTACAATTAGGAAATACATTACATTGATTGAAGACAAGTAATTAAAGTCCTTTCTCTTTGCAAATAAAAAAAAACCCAGTTCAGAAACTTCATGTCCTGCACATGGGGCAGGGCAATCCCAAGCACAAATACAAGCTGGGTTATGAGTGGCTTGAGAGCAGCTCTGCAGAGAAGGACTTGGGTGTGCTGATTGATGAAACTCTTAATGTGAGCTGGCAGTGTGCTGTGATATCACATAAGGCCCAACCAATTTCCGGACCTGCTTCAAAGATAATGTGGCCGGCAGGAAAAGGGAGGGATTCTGACCCATCTGTCTCGGTT
>JANHFX010017025.1:0-59335 GCA_027560015.1 Chloroceryle amazona | reverse complement strand
ACTATTCCTGATACAAGCCAAGATGCCATTGGCCTTCTGTGCCACCTGGGCACACTGCTGACTCATGTTCAGCTGGTCGTCAACCAGCACTCCCAGGTCCCTCTCTTCCAGGACACTTTCCAGCCATTCATCCCCCAGTCTGTAGCCCTGCATGGGATTACTGTGGCCAAAGTGTAGGACCCCACACTTGCTCTTTTCAAACCTCATATTAGTGACCTCAGCCCATCAGCTCAGCCTGTCCAGGTCCCTCTGCAGCACCTCCCAACCCTCCAGGGTATCGACACCTGCCGCCAACTTAGTGTCATCCACAAATATACTAATGGTACACTCGATCCCCTCATCCAGGTCATCAATAAAGATGCTGAATAGAACTGGGTCTAATATAACTTCATTTCTACAGCATAGTCATAGCAAGCATTTCACACTTTTTCTGCATTTATGATCAACTGAGAACAATGAAAGAAAAATATTAATATTTTTTCCTGTTCAGATAAATCTTTCCTCTAATACTGGTAGTCATTCCTGCTGAAGCAAAACATCTTTTAGCCACACAGCTCCTATTGTATCTCAGTTAGAGTCCTATGGAATGGCCAGTGTCCAAGGACACAAAAAGAGGTAAAACATCTGTTCCAAAATAAATATGGAAAACTACTTCAGGGGACATTTATATCTATTAACATCAGCTGTGTCACATATGTTAAACTTATGCTAAGCTCTGGTGTTCTGAAGAAAGCCAGAGTATGTAAGGCTCTGTTCTTTTGAAACAACAGAACAGAAATAGGGCAGAAATGAAACAGTAAAAAAGCAGCTGCAAAAAGAAGACCTGTGATCACATGCAAATCCTGAAATGATGATTTATTTCAATTTTAATTATCCTATGTTCCCTATCTTGGAATTGTTTATTAACACACAGGTACCAGAACAGCTGAAAATATCTTGTCAAGATGTTTGTTGATTTATTAGAAGCAACATCTATTTGGTTATATCTGAAAATAAAATTTGGACTGTGGTTGCATGCGCACTTGTGCATGATTAAGCAGGAGTATGTATGCATAGTTATTGAGTTTTGGAATCACAGAATGTTTTACACTGGAAGGGACCTCTAGAGGTCATCTGGTCCAAGTTGAGACTATGTTTGGTCTATCCACCAAAAATGTTAATTTCCATGATAAAAAATATTGTGTATTATATTTTAAGCCTAGATAAGTCTTCAAAAATAAGCACAGAAGTCTAAAAATGTCAACTTGGTCCTCTGTGTGGGAAGATGCTGTTGGCAAAAGCTATAGAAGGCCAAAATAGCATTGGACTTTATTATGCAACTTCGGTGTTTGGTCCAGATAGGTGGAATTGTGATAGGTGGAGTTCCTTAGCCAAGGAACTTTTTTGGAGACTTCTTCCAGGCACAAACACAGAAAATCAGAGTCAATACATCACCCACACCTTCTTTAATAGTTCTTTCCACCAGGGCTTAGGTCGGGAAGGAAAGTCTTTATTCCATGTTTTGTAGGTTTGACAGGGTTTGAATGCCTGACAGGCCAAATTAAGGTGAGGCTTTATACACCAGTCTCTGCCTGAAAGGTTCAGTATTAAAGACAGAGACCTCTATTAGAAAGAACAATGTTTCAGAAAATGAAAATTAAGCATTCTAATTGTTTTGTTCTGCTTCAATAATTCTGAGTTTTGGGGCTGTTTTCAGCAAACAATGGGTGAAAGCTGAGTCATGGATTAAAGATATATCACACTCAATAGATATTTGATAATTTCTTTTCTGATTTACACTAAATTGAACTGATAATCATCAGCTTTAGACAGAAGCCCAGAAAAATCTGTAAATCCACTAAAAAAGAAATGTGAAAAAGTATCATCTCTTCAGATTACATTTTGTTTTTTCCTTTGAAAGCGAGATATTGAAATTAGTACAGTTTTCAGCTTAGCCTCAAAGCTCTGATTTTCATTATTGTGGCTTATTGCCCAACTGTCTCCAAAGCCCATTCGAAGTTCTTTGACTGCTTCTGCTACAGATTGTGAAATTGCTGGTTATTGTGGTTCGTTAAGTTTTATATTTGTTTTGCTGTAGAAAAAGATAGTAACAGTGCCTTCTGCTGCAGTCTTTTGACAGTAAGAAAGATGAGGATAATAGTGTGGGTAGCTTCTGTGTTTTGTAGCAGGCTTAAAAGAAATTTGCTTGATGATGAGTTGACAGAGAGCTAACTTGGTACATGAAGGGCTACTGTGTGCATTTCTAAAGGGTGTTCTGGTAATTGATGCTGTTTACCCTCTGTACCAAATATTTTCCTTGGTCCCCACTCACTGCAAAAATGAAAATCTAGTGGTGGGATGGAAGGGAAAGCCTTCTGTGAATCAAGTGGTTTTCTCAGTCTGTCCAGTGGGGATGGGATCCACCTTACCTGACCTCTGTTTTTAACAATGTAGAACTCTACAGCTGAGCTTGTTCCTTTGGATGTCTTTATAATCTAAAGGGAAAAAAGGTAGTTGTAAGGTACAGTTCATCTGATCTGTTTTGAATATCTATTTTTTTTGAATGGCTTAGCTATAAAGTTGTAGTGTCTGTGTTTCAGCTGGTGATGCTTGATTAGATGAAACCTATCCTGTGTACCTTGCATCCTGAGAAATTCTGATAAAATATGGGTGACAACTCATGCATACAAAATGACATGAATCTCATATTCACAGGAGGTAGGGAATGTGGTGTGAACTCCTTTAGCAGGATGGTGGTTGCATTCACTAGTACATGAGATACATGTAGTTCAAAGCTGCTGTCATAACCGTAATGCCATGTTGTGTCTACTGAAGACGGATATGATGTTCAAATGTTAAAAGACTTGTGGGGTGCTGGTTATTCTGTATATATATGTTGCAGCAGAATGAAAGCATATGTTCCTGAATGATTTGACCTGTGTCAGATCTGACTCTTCACCCACTGAGAATTCCTAAAACCCTTACTAATACAGGGTCAGATCATTATAGAGGTAATGTGATTTTTGCATAAAGCTTTGTATTAGAAAAGGAAGTGAAAGAAGGGGATAAAAAAAAAAAAAGAGAGAAGACCGGTGATGAAGGAAAATTACTTTTCCCATAATAATTTTATTTGAACATATAAATTTTTGGCATTTTTTCACTTTTTGTTTATATGCCTTGAGGCTTTACACTTCATCCAGGGTTTTATAATCTGTTAGGAATGCAATTTATAATGTAAATAAACAATAAAGAAATAAAACCATCAGTGATAAGACTGAAGGTGCTGTCTAGTTTCCATGAAGTTCAAAATGTTCACCCCTCACCTTATGAAGTTATAAAGCTTTACTCCAATCACATACTTTTGTGACTATTTCTTTAGGTGTGAAACACATTATAACTCATTCAAAACCAGTTGAAATATTAAAGTTGATCTGTAAATATTATTACCTGCTTTTATTATTTTGTAATAGAATATTATGAACAGCACGGCAAATTAAGATACAATCTAGAAGTTCAAAAATGTACTTTTTTTCTTTTTATTCTATTTCTTAAGTCCCAGCCTGCCAGAATGGGCCCTTTCAAAATTGTTCCTTAACGTGTAAATACCAAGCTTTAAAGTAGGTAAGGATGATCTGGAAAATTCTTCTTCCTGGAAAGAAGACATAGGTGGTATCTAAGTCTTAAGGGTAGGTGTCTGTCAAGACGAAAAGAGGACATCGTACACTTAATTTGGGGTGTGGTTTTGTCCTCCCCACTTTCTGAGCATATGCTGGACATTAATAAGCTTGGAAACTTAATTTCTAGTGATAAGGACCTGGATTAATTCTATTCCTTTTGATAGGAGCATTGACTTTTCATTAACTCTTCATGGGAGCATCTGTGTTAGGGTGGTACTTACACTAAGTTCTCTCTGTGGCTATTCCTTCTCTCCAGAAGGCTATTGACTTTGGCATGATCAAAATCAACTTCTAAGTAGGAGTTAAAATACTAGTAACATCAAATAGAGGAATTGTCAAACTTGCAATCACTCAAATAAAACTTCATTACAAGTATAGTGCAGCTGGTTAGATTAGGAATTCTATTTGCAGCTCATGGTGAAAAGATTTTTATTGATTTTTTTTTTTTTTTTTATAAATCTAAAAACCAGTTGCTTAAAGTGGAGAAAAATTCCCATGCCAGATGAACCCCTACTTTAGAGTTAGTCTCTGCTTATCACACTGGAGATTTTTTATTTAAACCACTAACTGAACTCCCATCAATCAGCACATAAAGAATTTGAACACACATTTCCTACATCTCAGCACTACTCATTAGACTCTTAGGGATTACAGAGAACTCTTAGCTGTGTTTTCCATTGTGCTTAATCTGTCATATAAATTCTCAGAAGCTTTACTAATCAGCCTCTGCTGACAAAATTAAAGGAATATCTACTTCTGACTTGAATCTCAGCACCATCAGGTCTCAGGTGGTTGTGTGCAGGAAAAGCTACAGTATAAAAAGCCCTTAGGGCACATTTGGCCTGCAGCACTTGCCTTCTGAGGAGATGCTGAGGGAGATGGTCTTTTTTTTAACACAGAGAGCAGAAGGCTTCAGGGACATTTCCTGCGTAAGAGGAGGTTGCTAAGAAGAGGAAGCCAGGATCTTTGTGAAAGAGGTACACAACAGAACAAAAGATGATGGTCATGAATTGAAACAGGGCTGTTTCTTTCTGGGAACATGTAAGAAAATATTTCTCCCTTTGAGGATAGTCAAATGATGCAGACTGCAAAGGGGGCTTGTGTAGGGTCCACCCTTGGAGCTTTGTGACTTGGAGCTTTTCAAGACCAGAATAGACAAAGCAACCTGAGCAACCTGATCTGATCTGAGTCTGCGTAGAGCAAGAGGTTAGATTAGACACCTCCTGAGATTCTTCCCAACAGGAATGATTTTGTGACTCTGTATTTCTGTGAACTATATGGAAGAAGTTGCACATTTTCGAGAGGTATAAAACAAATCAGATGTGCTCCTTGATGGTGGCAAATCATTATGATGTCAAAGATTCAAATCTATATATGTTACTTTATATTAGTGATTAGAAGTGCATTTTCATTTTGAAATTCTATCATTTCACATCTGCAGTAACTAATATAATTTACAAAATATGAAGAGTGTGACAATTGTAACATATAAACTACAGATAAACATACCACAGCCTCAAGGTAACCTATTTCTTGCTCTATGAGCCATAAACACTCATGATACTATCCTAATGTTCCAGAGCGGTACACTGTGCAAACAGATCTCAGCTCTTAGTTGACAGATGTGGAGCAAAAACATGTAGTCAGACAACCCCTTAAACACTGCACATGTGGACATTGAAAGCAGCAAGGTATTCCAGATAAAATCTCTATAAAGTTATGGTCAGCATGTTTTCACTCCATTTCTCATTTTTTCTGACAGTATATCATGGCTTGACACTGTATGTTTTCAATACCATTACTGTCTACGTGAGGAAAGCCTCAGATAAGGAGCTTGTATTTCAGGAAAGAAGGACAAGCAGGTCTGAAAAGTTCCTCTGTTGGAAAAAAAAAAAACAAAACAAAGCAAAAACAAACAAACAAACAAAAACACAAAACAAACAAACACACACACACACAAAAAAACAAATAAAAAACCAAACAAACAAAAACAAAGAAAAACAAAACAAAACAAAACAAAACACAAACTTATCTATGTGAACTGTATCTGGTAAGATACAAAAAAAGTATTTGGGGAACTTACACCTTCCATTATCTCCTGGTATTTGAGGCTAATTCACTACTAAACATTGTGAAAGGATAGAGATTACTTCTGAAACTTGCTCTATTTGCTGTGGAGGGGTATTTGTTAACCTTGTGGACCTTTGAGATTAATTGCACTCAACAGCTGCCACTGAAGTTAATCAGAAGACAGGAAAAAATATCTTGGGGAACATCCAACTTCTTGTAAAAACTGGTTATGAACAGCACACTGCCAATGGACCACCAGCACTCATAAATAATGATAGCACCTCTTTTCTTTGGCTTTAACTCAGAACTAATTTCACAACTTCAGTCAATTTCTGGAGGGTGAGAAAGGCAGAAGAGGACTGAGACATCATTCACCAGTATGAGAGATGCTGAAGTTGATCAGCAGAAGAAGGAGGTTATCCAATCACCAGAATCCCTGTGTGGTGATCTATTAAGATCAGAAAAGATGCAAAATGTGAAGCTAGAGTGTATCTGTTACATTTACTTTTTAGTTCACTCTATATGAAAATAGTAATGCAATGCTTTCAGACTAACAACCAGTCTTTAGTTGTTTCCTCCTATGTTATTCTTTCAGCATGACAGAAGGCATGTTTAATATTTCAAAATAGAGACATTTCAAAGTATTTTTTTTTCAGCAATTGCAAACAATGTTTTAAGCAATTCAATTGTTGTAACATGATACATCTAGACAGCCATGTGCCCTAAGAAAACAATTTACTATTAATTAAATCCATATCCTTCACTTTTCCCTTTCCCCTTTCTGACTTTCCCCTTGGGATTTCTTACTGTCTTTCTCATGTTGGTAATATGAAAAAGTGATTGAAAAGAAATAAGAAGTTATCAACCATGAATACTTTTCTAGAAGTATCCTCCTCTGATTCAGTCATGCAGAACTGCCATTTTTCTGGGAGAAAAGGGTATTAGCAGATGAAGGGTAAAGATCAGTGTGGTGGAATAAGCACAGCAAGATCTCTAGACATCTGTGTATTTTTACAGAAAATACTGTAAAGTTTATACAATCTCTATTGGTGTCAAATGATAAAAAGGCTATAGAAAGAATGTGGAAGAAGTAAAAGAAGTAAAAGCAAGATGACAACATCCTTGCACTGATTCTTAATTTAACCTTTGTTTAATTACTATCATGTATCTAATATTGCTTACAGTGTACAGATATAATAGTATCTAATGCATGATATGTCGTAATACACTGTAATTTAATATTTGCTGGAATAGTTCCCTTCCATTATCTCAGTCCTTTTGTCTGTAGTACATCCTGTAAGTCTGATTTGAACTCTAAATATTTTAGTTTTCTGAAACAACCAAGCCTGCTGCAAGGACATGGTCTTGGTGTTCACAGTAAATTCCGTCAGCCCTGTGCCACATGGAAGAAAAGTTGCGCTGGGCTGTGTGTTTGGTTCAAGATTTGTAGAGGTTTTGCTGGGCAAAACTCTGAGTAAAATTCCTGTTGCAAGATATCCAGTATCTTACTGAGGAGGAGTAGGAAGATGAAAAATAGCTGCTTAATGACTAAGAGTACGGGCAAGCCAAGATCCAACCCATCAGCCAGACTGTTCATCTGTCTAGGCAAAAATATTGAAACAATAAGATTATATTCAATCCATAGCTTCAGAGCTGTTCAGGAGTAATTGCCTGTAATCAGTTAATCCTATCAGTCAGAAAAACAATGTGAGTTATAATGTGGGAGGGTTTACTGTGCAATACAAATGTATCCATGCCTGCTTTATAGAAGGAAAAACTGGGACAACATTTCCAGAAACCTGAATTTACAGCAATTTATTTTATTAGTGAACACAAGGAAGTTAAACACATAACACCTCATAGGCTGACTGAAAATACATACAAAAGGTGGAGGAGTCCTTAGCTCTACATAGAGTTATTTCTTTGAAGTGCTGAATCTTGGCAAATGTAGATTGGGTCACCACCTGGGCCTGGAACATTGCCCAGATCCAAGCGTAGCCTCTGTCCTTGCAAGAAAAACGGTAGTTAACATGTTTCTGACATTTCAGGGGAAACAATCTGAGTCAATTCGATTCAGTTATGTCTGTAGTGATGCACTGGCAGCATTATCTGCCTCCTCATTGCTCCCTAGACCTGAAGTGAATCACAGAAATCTTCCAGACATCTGTCTATTAGGGAGAGTGAATTGCCGTATAAAACTATTTGTGTAGGTCAGGGGAACTTAGGTGATTGATAAGTAGTTATTAACTGCCTTAATACATTGTTGAGGGATCCTAACTTCGATTGTTAAGGGTTTTTTTCTGTTTCTACCGTGTACCATCTCTGTACTAATGCAATCTCAGTATTGACCAAAGCAAGGCTTCAACTCAGCATCACTTACCATGCCTTGTGCAGTAGAATAAACATCGGCACTAAGCACATTATTCAGTTTTCAGAGGCAATTAGTTGGGTTTTGTGAGGGGGGGCCTTGTTCAACTAGTGGCTGCTTGATTACTTTAGCTGAATGAAAAGGACATGCAGTAGTGAATTACTGTGAGCAGGCTGTTGGAGAAAGCACAGCAAATTCTAACTTCAATCTGCTCATTTGGCACTAACTGCATGCAATCTGTTTCTGTCCATGTGTGAAAGCTACCTGCATGCAGTCTGCTGTTCAGTAAGCCATCAAGCTGAAAGGAGACTGCATTTTCAGTCTGCTATGCACCAGAAGGCAAACCTGTAATCAGTATCTTTTGAAAAAGATCATGATTAATAAAAATCCATGAAATTCACTTCTGTGATTATAGCAGCAAGTGTGCTGCAAATTCATTAGACTCAATTTTGACCTCATTATAGCTTAGAAAATAAATTACTACATGACCAGATTTGTAGGTGTTCTAAGAAAATAAATTTGTGTCTTACTCCTGTCTCCCAGCTGTGTATATTAAATGAGTACCTAGGGATATGTAAAATTTAGTGCTGGACATAACTGTTAGACGGCAAGGAAAATATTCTAACTCAAAGGTTCTTTTGCATGAAATAGGTATTGATTTTCAAAGGCAAATCAGTCCTTCATTACTTCATTTTTTTTCATGGTGAGCCATGGTGTGGTAAAAGGGAAGTATAAATGATAACCAAATACTGTATATAAATACATTTATATTTTCTGATTTGATACATTCTTCATTGTGTGCATTGTCCAAGTAACTTTAATCTTGAATGACGTTGACTGATTTCCTTTTAAGTATTCTATTTTCACTGAAGCTTTTATAACTGAAGAGGAAGAAAGGGAAAAAAAAAACAACACCATTTTGTAAATCTTCAGTCACTCTCTTTCATACATACAGAGTAAAAGTCATACTCTTCACTTCTGCACTACCGTAGCTTATACAGGGCCTTCTGAATATCAGTAACTCCAATTTGAATTATGGATGGTGTGGATTGGAGACCTATCCATGCACTGTCCATCTGTACTGCACATTTGCACAGAGACTTTCTCTAGGTGTCATTTATGCATTCTTAGTTTTACTCATCACATTTTTTTGTGTGTGTGACAAGGCTCTAAACTTTTCATCAGTAATAGATTTTTTCACAAATAGTTGCTGATTGCAGTTAGAAAGATTTGTGTAAGGGCTCTCTTTCTGAAAATATACCCTTTCAAGACCTTCGAACCTGTCTCTTGACTCACATAAACAGCCAAATGTCTTAATAAGAGAAGGGTCTGATATTTGGTCAGAAAAGCCTCAGAGATGGACCCTTTATCAGAAATAGGCCCTTCATCGAAGGCCACTTTAAAAAGAAAGCCAAATGCAGAAGGTTCAGGCTGCTGCTTGCAGGCCTGCCAGCTGCTGTGACTTGCCTCCCACTGAGCTGCTGGGAAAGCACAAGGCATTAGGGGTAATCCCTGCCCAGAATGGGAGCACTGCAACCGGCAAACTTCTATTTCACATGCCTCTTTTCTTCTGGGCACCTTTCAGGTGAGGAACAGTAGTCACTAAGGTGGTCTTCCACAAAATCAACAACCCCAAGCTCGGGTCTAGCCCTGTGGCACACCCTTGTGTCCCTCTGACTTTCTATACCTGGTTGATATTTTTCATTGCAGAACAAGTACTGAGCAGATTAACCATTTGTACCGCTCTCTCTAGAGAGTAAGCATAATTCCTGTCACCAGGTGTACTGGCTTTTGAAGAGGAGGGTGTTCGGCTCCTAGGAGCTGACTTGCATGACTCAGGTGTTCAACACAACTGCTCTCAAGATCTGACCCTGCGTGTTCTCTGGGACACCATTAAAGACAGCCAACATCAAAGTGCATGGCTGCACAAAACTGGCTGTCTGCTCAGCCTCTTCAAACGGCATCAGTGCAGACTGTAAATGTGCAAAGGGAAATACCTCCTGTTGTCCATCAGATACAAGTGTGTTTTCCATTAGAGAGAGGCCTCCACACATATGTAGGCTCTGTCTTTACATGAAAGGCAGGAACTTGCTGGGTTTTTTGGCACTGTCTGGGAAAACAGTTTCAGAAGTCTTCCACTTGGTGATCCTGAACCTGTATTAGTGGCTTCCTCAATGTTCCCCAGACCATGCATGGCTCTGATGTGTATTCCAAAGCCTCGCATGCTGCAGAGAGCAATTTCTGTATAAAAGTGTGTGCGTTAATTCCCTAAACAAAAAACATTTTACTTCACCCTGCAGCCACATAACATAAATAAAGTAATAAACTTTTCTGGGTTTTTAAGAATTATCCTTTTATTTATTATTTTCTTAGCTTTCTTTTGTCTATTTTCCCAAGGTAACAAAGCTGTTGAAATCTTGCTCTCAGTCTATCCATGGCTCACTAATACCTTTTTGATCCTTTGGGCCAATTCAGTTCAATTTAGACAAAGAAAGGAAATCTCAACTTTCCATTTATGTGTTGTTTTTGTTTTTTTTTTCAAATGAGAATAAGAAGAAGTTAAATCAATGCTCCTATTGAAATGGACCTGCAGAATTTAGTTCTTTTGCATCCTGTTTAGCAGACACTAGCTTGTTATTCATTATTAATATTTTGATGGAAAAAAATCAGTATTATTTCACTCTTCTCATGTTCAGGGGATTTGGAGGAGAATCCAGGGCAATTAGCTGTCAAGAGAGAGTTTTAAACATACCGAGGCCTAGGGAAACACGCCATGTCCAAGCAGCATAACCATGCTTATGCATTGCATAGGGAGTGTTAGTGAGGTAAAACTTGCACAGAAAGGGTTAATATTTTTTTCAATAGAACATCTGACATAACTGGGGAAAGAAAGCACACACAAAAAGTGTCTGGGTGCAACCCTTTCCAAAATTTGAAATAGAAGAGTTCAGCTTGTAGAAATAAGACTCTATAAAAGCCAGCACAGTGATTAGAGAGTCAGATGTATTGCCCTGCAGCAAACAGATAGAAAGGAATTTATCCTAAGCATAATTTTCTCTGGGAGTTATGCATCCAGTCTTGGATTACAGGAGAGCCTGTCCTCCTCTTCAAATTGCTACATGTTCTTTTGGGGAGTTAAGTACCTACTTCAGTTGGTCCTTTCTCACATAACAGTTAACAGGGAGCCTGGTGGTGCTCCCTCCCTCCAGTTTCACCCTACATTCCTTACACACTACTAGGTGAAGCAGCTTCAAGGCTCTTTACAATTTGGTATTTACTGTATATTCAAAGCAAATTCAAACAGCTTCCCTGGGAGAGACTGGGACAAAACTGCCCGGGAGAGCCTATAGCCCACTGACTGGAGGGAAGACATGGGGAACTTGAACTGAAATCTCTGCTGCAAATCAGTTAAAAGAGAGACTTCAAACCGTGTTTTCTCTAGCACAGGGAAATGCTCTACTGGAGAAATAGCAGTCAATGCTTTGCACACTGAACACTCCCAGTGGCATGTCCTGAGAACACCTGTCAGATCAAGCTGTTTGCAAAGGGATTTTTGAACTCCGTTAAGACTAAAGGGTCTGACTAACATAGCTCTGTTGAACTATGGATGGTTTTGCCAGTGCTCTCTAGAAGAAACTTAGGTACTTGGGAGGATGGTGGCAACTGAGTGTTTTGAGATGATACATTACAGGTATGAGTAGTGTTAGATGGAGGTCCAAGTCATCAGCCTAAACTGATACAGAAAATAAGAGGCAGAGTTGCAAGCTCAACTCAAACATCCTAAATCTCTCCCTAGAATCTTAAACTCAGTATTCCTCAAGCCCTAAATAAAGTTAATAGATGTTCTTTCAAGGTCTACAGGATTTTGTGCTAAAAGTGAGAAAGAAGTATTTTTTGTACAGTACACACTGAAACACTTGAGTTCAAATCTGCAAGCCTTGCTTACTATCAAAATGAGCTTTAACAGTAGCTTTTTATACCTCACTGGACCAGGTCCATGGCTAAGAAGTTTTTTTCTATGCATTGCAGTAACTGTCAGAGTATTTAAATTTCTAAATCCATGAATGGGCAGTAATGCTTTTCAACTCATTCTCTGATACCTTTTCATACTTTCTGGATGTAGTGATAGCTGTTCAGTCTGTGAAGTATTGATGTGTTTGTCATGGCTGTGATATAAAGATCTTAGTCTAAAATCAAAGGGAAAAGGCTAGTGCTCAAGTGGCTTTTGCACATAGGAAGGTGTATAGAGTTCTCTGCAATGTGAACTGTGAATGTCATATACCCTGAGCATGAGAGGGTAAATAAGAATGCTCCTTAAAAAGAGACACAGCTGGGGGATTTCCCAGCTAATCTAGTACATTTTTTACCTAACTACCAGGGAAAACAGTCAGGGCCACATCAATACTTTATTGAGAAAGGACCATAAATACCTAACAGTTCCTTTCATTATCACATAAAATGTTTACTTCTTGCACTGGTAAAACACATTTTTTTCAAGCTATTCCCCATTTTCAGATAATGGATTTTTCAAAAGTCAAGTCAATTCATATTCAGAGCTTGCACTGATAAAAGACAGGGGTAAAGAGGAGGATTCAGTGTGAATCCAAAACTGATGCAACTCTTAAAGCCTACAGGTCAACACTACCATCTCACTTTTTAAACTAAAAAACCACAAGAACCTAAAATAGAAAAATGCCTCTCATTATCTGCTATTCCTTGTTCCTGTTTTATCTTTATTTGGAGGGAGGAAGAAACACTAAATTCTTTTCATTCCTTTTTTCTTCTTGCTTTGTTTTTTAAGTTTCTAAAGCATACAAGCTGGAAATCATCACTGTTCTTGCTTGGGAAAAATATCATTAGTTGCACTGGGAAAATATGTTTGCTAAGAAAGCAGTTGAAAAATCCATGCAGATATTAGCTTCAAATATTGAAAATAAATCTGTAATTATCTTTAGGTACAATTTGAAATGTTTTACAAAACTTATGTTAACAATATTTTATTCTTAATGGAGCTGGATTGCACATTCAGCCATCTTCAACTAATTCTGTTACATCTCTGAGCTGTTCAGAATCATAATTCACAAGTGTCTGCTAGATTAAGAGTCATGCTTTTTTGCCATTGTGAATATTTTTCTTTGGTTCACAAATGCAGAACTTTGATCTATTGACTATTTGGAAGCAGGAAGGCAGATAGTCTAACTGACCTTTTGTGCATGTATTAAATGTGATGTAAAATGGAATTGAATCAAAATCCTCCACAGATTGAAAGGATTCTTTTATATTCTCCACAAACATAAAAGATATTCAAATAGTGGTATGAATCCAGCAGTATTTTCTCTTTAAAAGTAGTACTTATTTCTTTAAAGATTTTCTTATCTTTCTGCAAGGTTAACATTCTCAGTGCAGAGGAAGTGACTTGCATCTGCTCCAGTGTCAAGATGAAGTTTATTTATCCATATAATCTGTATGTGTTTTGAGGCAGTCATCTGCAGAGAGGCACCTACTGGCATTTTCAAAAACTCTTTAGCAGATAGTAAAGGTATTGTGTAGATATGACATCCTTCCATTACTGGTTAGAGGAAGTGTCATTACTCACCAGAAAGAAAAAAATAATAAGAATTATAGCAACAGTGGCATTAATAAGACCTTGAAAGCAATTTAGATTGATGCCTGTACTTTGTCCACATTTCAAACTGTTCTCTGATGTCTCCAACATGCCTTGACAATATGGCCAGTATCTCAGCTTTTCGTATCATTCCTAGTCTCCTATTAATGTCTGTGCACTGCATGTTCCAAGCCTGTGAGTGTACAGACTCTTTTTCTAAAGTGCTTTTATGGCCCCTACCATATCCGTGTAGAACTGAGCATCTCAGTCTTTTAATGTGTTTTCCTTTGTGACAGCACCTTTGGGATCACTGGGGAATTATTATCCCATTTTTGCAGATGGAACACATTAGCTTCCTTACAAAACACAGTGGTGGCAGTTTCTTTCCTTTCAACATAGCTGCAACACACAGATGCATTACTCCATCAACTCAACCCATTAATCCTATATTCTCTGTTTAATGGATTTGTGTGTCTTTTGAAGTAGGCAATGTCTTCGTCCATGTCTTAAGACAGTGCTCAGTGAATAATATTAGTCATTGTTTCTCAGCCAAAAGCAGTAGTGAACTGAAATTTCTTGTGAGAATCAGTTCAATCTAGTTAATTTGTGTGTTGAACTGAACCAGCCTGAACCTCTGAATCTTTGGAGGTTCATCTATCTCTGAATAATGCAGCTGGACAGAGGGAGATGGTTGAATAGAAGTCAATATGCCAACTGTTCTGTCATTTATTACTGCCATATTAATAAAATTGATAGAGTGGAACTAATCCATCTGCTCACAATTTGTTCCCTAGCAATAAGATAAAATTTCACTATTTCATGAGCTCACTCTTTGACAAATTTTATTAGAATTTCTTCTATAGCATTATTTTAATCACTTTTCATCCAGTTTTAGTCACGTGCAAAATAGTGAAAAAAGATGTATTAAAGAGACATGAAGGGATTTCATGAAAAACTTCTGTCAGCTTAAATAGAACCAGAGCAAATAAAGTTAAGTCAGTGAGCCTACAAAGACCAACAGAAAAGTGTTTAAAATTACCTCTTTCACAGGAAGCTTTGTTCTGCCATATCTAAAATGTAAACAGTCAAAAGAAATAAGGGAGCCCTGGCAGCATCATATGATGTAGCAGGGCTGAGGTGCCTTAGGGCGGGTGGCTGGTGGTGGAAGGACTGCAGAGTCAGACTCTATGGATGGAGAGGTCTCCTTCCCTCTTTGCCAAGAACTAGTGAATAAGGTTTATCTTATCCACTGATTCCCAGAGACATTTGGGCTCTGGATTTAAGAAAAATGCAGGATTTTGGCTACGTGTTGGTGGTATGAAATGCTAAAATGAATTCCTGTGCACTTAGTTATATTTCTCTTATTGTTTAGCTTAAACCATTCTGATATGCAGATCTTTTCTTAGTCTGACAGGAGTAGGCTTCAGTGATTTGGGCTGGGTGAAATTTCAGATAAGAGTAGCTAAGCAGAAATTACCTGGGTTTCAAAGTGTTGAGGCCACCATTCCCATTGATTGCTGCGGGTTTTAATACAACTGCAAGAAGGGTTTTTACTGAGAAAGTATGTATGTGCATATAATTAAGAGGAAATACAGTGTGGTTATTAAAATATGAGCTAAGCAAACAGAATTCTTATAAAATCAGGCATCTAGACTATAAATAAATTAAATAACATATGCATTAATAGCTGCAAAGTAATAATATTAGAAAACTGTAAAGCAGCAGGCTCAACAAACTGTGTGATGTCTTAACAGCTACAAAATTATGAAGAACGAGGTTCACAGTAGTGTGGTCTGAAAAGAAACAATTCTTATTTTATACAGCAGATGGACTCCAGAAATGTTCACTCAAAGTATCAACTGATGTTGCCTGAAAACTAGATGTACGGAGGAAACTTTTATTCCTCTTTTATTTGCCAGTGTCTAGAAAATCTTCTGTAAAGATAAAAGAAAGGTTACTAGTAAAATGGCAAACCAGTCTTTTAAAGAGTTGATTCTAACTGTGCACTGAGGTACCTAATGCAGGGGAATTTTTCTTTTGATTCTAGTCCAGACATTACAAGGGCCTTTTCAAGTCTGCCTTCTAAAAAGGAAAGTTTGTAGGAAGAAGAGACACAGAGCAAGAGTTATCATTTAAGTTTACATGTCTGGCTCTTGTCTTAGCCTTGAGTGATCTTTTGTAAACATACTTAAGATCAGAAGATGTTTCATCTTTGGGCAAGGCAAGAAGGATGTCATGTCACTGCAGCACCTGAAGAAAACTTAAAAAAAATAAATCTGCAGGCAGTTAAAAAAGCCCTTAATGTGCCATACATTGTAGGAGCAGTGGTAAATCTGTAGCTGCTGCAAATCCATTTTGCACATTATATTAAATATGTCAATGATGATAAAGGATTGGTCTCCCAAAAAAGTAAAGATGAAGCAATTAAATCTTATTCAGTTTTTCACAATCTCTTGCGACCCAATAATTTTAGGTGTGAATTACATATTAAACAGGGTCCTTTAAAATTAATGATTTGTATACTTGGAAAACACAATGAAGTCAAAGGGAACCAGTCATGTAGTTTGACCCGTGTGTTGATTGTGAGTAGTAATAAGCTAGCCACAGGAAACTGTTGTTAATTATATTGTCCAAGGAATGCAATTAAAGCCAATTGTTGTTTGTTTAAATGGGGCAGAGGTATGAACAAGAAAATCCCTGTTAAGTTATTTTACAGCACTGTGTTGAGAGCAATGGCAACACATTCAGGAATTTCAGGCTTTCTTGTGAAGTTCTGTGCAAATTGTTTTACTGCAAAGTAGGAGCTTTCTGATGGTAATGTTAGTTCAAGTAATGCTAAGAAATAGCTGTACAGTGTGTCCAGACTCAGAGACTCCAAGACACCATCACAGTTTAATGCTAGAAGGTACCATGCCATTCTTTTAGCCATAACACCTTTCCCAAGTTATAGAGCGTTAATCAGAGGAACAACTGCACAAAAGAACTTACACGTATCTGCCATTTCTCTGTTTGTTTGTGCACAGAAATGACCTTAACCCTTTGAATTCAGTGGGAGGGATTTTTTTACTTTTTTATTTCCCCACCATTGAATTTAATGAGATCAGAATATTTGTGAGACAACCATTTCACTTTGTTTTGATTGCATAATCAAGACCCACCAATATTTACTAAAATCTGGGGTAGATTCATCTGTCCAGCTATATAAGTAGCACATATCCTACTAAATCTTGAGTTTCCCTTTGACAGTATTAGGACATAATTGTCATTTGCTCCTTAGTCCAATTTAGACATAGTATCCTAGACATAGCATAATTTCATAGAAACATTGAATATAATACATGGCAGTTGACAAATTAATTCTAATATCATTTTAGAAAATAAAAATAGAAATCAGCATACTTTAGTGAAGAAAAGACCAATTATTTTTTTCTTTTCTTTTTGGAGAAATTAAATTTTATTATTCTTTTGGGTTTCAAGAATAATTTTTGAAATGAACACACTCACTCCAGTAAAAGTGTGTTTCCACATGTATAGTTTGTACATTTATTAGCAGTACTACATGTATGCAATTCTCAAAAAAAATTGGATTTTGAATTCTCGAAGATTACCATGACTAATATCCCATTTATCCAGAAAAGTCCACAATTGCATTTTTCATACAGTATTTAAAAAATAAAAGCACATTAGTAATAGTAATGACTATCATGGTTAAATTTTCATAATATTTTCTCCTTCTTCAGAAATTTATCTTTTTCACTATTTAAAGTCCCATTTTTATAGCTTTTCAGTGTTGGTGAAAAAAACCCTCATTGTGCTCTGGTGAATTTATCACAATACAGAAATGAGGGCAAGACAATGAAATATGAGATAGTAGACACTATTTCTTAAGTTAACATTGCCCCCAGAATGCTCTGATCTTCTGCTGAAACGTGGAAACAGCATCAGTTTGGGTAATGCAGTATGGAGGATGACTATTTTTACAAAGTGATTTGAAGAGAGATTCATCTGAAGTCATGTATATATATGCCTCTGAATTGTTCTAAATGCTTAGTACAGTTGAAGGAGAAGCTTTTTTAGTTGTAAATAATATTGTCTTGAAATGCTCATCTAAAACAGATGAAAAATGTGTCCTAGGACTGCTATTTCTCTGCAGAAATGATAAAAGAAAACTAGAATGACAAACTCATGTAGCCATATATACTCTAGATATCTAAAATTACCAAAGGAATTGCTCAGTGTCACAAATGCTATAATGTCATTTATATCAATTATAACTGTAAGGCACGAAGTTGTTATTAACCCATTATTTAAAAGGTAAGAACCCACATGTGCTAAAATTTATGGTAAGGCTTCACTATTTATCTGGATATTTCAACTGAAGGTTTTAGGAGGTAGTGGCACCTCTGGTCTTTCATTGACAAATGTTTTCTAAAAGCCAATAACACTTAACCCTTACAAATTTTAGAAAAAATAATTTCAAATTAATTGATAGGTATTCCAGGATGTTACTGATAATATTTTAGGCATCTGACATTAATTAATTCTCATATACATTTCATCTAATGCCTATAAAATTTCTCAGAAATTATCAAAATCAACTCCTTCTGAAGTGTATTTACAGTGGATGCCATTGCATTAGCAGTCTCCAGTTCTTTACTGCTTTCTATTGATTTAAGAACCAGTACATATTTCTTCATCCAAGCATAAACATAGATAAAATATTTATGTGTTAATTATGGGTCTTATATTTCCTTCTCTTTTTTTTTATGTACCTGTATCTTCTGAAACTAATTTGGAGCATTTCATCACAGAAATGTATTCCATCTGACTGCAGATACGCACAAAAAATTGCTAAAGTCAGATAGGTAGAGATTGCACAATAAGGAGAGACAACGTGACATTATATGAATGTGTTATATATTTACCTTAATTTTTTTTTTAATATCTTTAGCAAATGTAGTATCTTGTACCTTTACTGTGGATTGGGATAAGTTATTACCAACCCCAAACAACTTTTTTCCTCTTTAAGTGTTCTTGAAAATGATTTAAAAATCATATGGATGAGTGCAGTGCTGTCATTTTCACAGGTTTTTTCTTAATTCAGGACTGTGGTTCTCGAATTCATCCAGAGGAGTCCTGTGGCTTGCAGCCTCTGTCTCATGAATACCTCTCAGCAATTTCACAGACAGTGTTTAAGACCTGTGAAGCTGGAGACATGAAAGGTTTGTACTTAATCCTCTTTCTTCTGAAAATTACTTCATGCACCTTATCAAAGTAAAACTAGTAACAATGTTTCCTTTTTTCTACGGCCATACACTCACCTATATATAATATATTTAACTAATCACTTTTATTAGTTACAGATTTTTAAAATCAGGTTAATTAGTTTATATGACCATTTGTTGTTTAATAGTTTTTAATCGGTGATCTACCACTGCTTGTGTTATTGTCATGTAGCCTTCAAGATGCATTGGTTTCCATCAAAACCATACCAAAAAAAAAAGGCAAAAAGCAGCTTTATTATAAATGGAAGGGATTATCTACTCAAAACTAGCTTTAGAAGAAGAACACAACATTTTGATCCATTTTATATTTCCTCTTCTATATTGGGAACACAAAACCAGTTTACAATTTCAAACAGTAAAGTGTATGTTTGTACATATATTGATACTTTAAAAACCATGGATGGACAAATCAAACATTATGCAAAAAACATAATCAACACATCTCTTTGGTTTAGTGAGAACCCAGATTACAACAGATTGTCAGACAGATATTCTTGTTCAAGTCACAGCTGCATGAAGACTTATGCAGTGTACTTTAACAAATCTGAATAATCTACTGAGCTACTCAGGTATGCAGCCTTATTCATAGCTCAGGTTGTTGCTGGACTAGACAATAAGTAATTTTGTTCAATTACTTATTAAGCAAATGAAAAATAACCCAACACTCCTGTATGGTCTACTAACACAACTGTACTTTTTATTCTGACATAGATAGAATCAGCTTCTCACGGCAATAAATTTGCACAAACTCATGGAATAATCAATACCAGCTAAAAGGAATGTGGGAACTACCTGAATCCATCACTTCACATGAAACAGAGACATATATTAACTTTGTGTTACATGAAGGGAATGCACAAAGGAGATACTTTTGTACCTAGCAATGTATTTTCATCACACAGCAGTTGTGAATCATAAAGAAGCACACCTCCTATGCTACTGTATCAGGACATAAAGTTTCTGACTAGAAAGCCCAAATCAAATCCACAGAAGAGTCCTTCTGGGGCAATCTGTTTCTTGTGATATACAACATGCTGCTGTTGAACAGTGCAGCTAGCTAAGCAAAGCGGAATATAAAATATCTTCTACAGCTTTATTTCAACTAATATATACAATTAACATGGAAACAAACTTCAGGAGATGTCGTTTACAAAGGACAAGTGTATTAAAAAGAGAATAATAATTTCTGCTTATAAAGTGATTGCCAAGAAATGCCTAACTTGTCTAGGACTAGTATCTGGCAACTGGTGGCTGTATAGTTGTAATGTACATCACAACTTCCAACCGAAACTTGGAAAGTATGGCTTTTTGTAGAAAATCGTTCCACATTTGTCATAACCAGATGATATCCCAATGCTGGCAAGGAACATTTTCCTAACACATGTGGGATCAATTGCAAATTCCCAGCTAAAGCAGCAACATCTCTTTTACCTAAATAAGTTAAATTTTCAGAGAATCCAAGCAATGTCTCTTCCTCTCAGAAGAAAACATTTCTGCAGAAGTAAGACTGAGTCACACATTGTTCTTATGCTGAGAATAGCTGGAGACACCGAGATACTCTCACAGCAAAATGTAACTGTGCTGGCAAAAACTTGTGTTTGCACAGACACAGGCAGAGGCGAGGGCAGACCAGAAGAGAGAGAGGTGAAACCTTAGTTTCTGTGACACTAACTGACAAACTCAGAAGTCTGCTTTGCAGTTCAGTACAAACAGGATTTCATGCCTAATTTCTAGTTCTTCTATGCAGTGAAGAGGCAGTGGTTCAGCATTTAACCAAAGGCAGAAATGGTTTCCTTCTGTCCTAGTAACCATTCTGTGGAGGAAGCTCAGCATCTTACTAAATATGCACTTCATTTAGACCATGTCTTTCTCTCTTTTCTTTTAAAATCAATACATACAAATTGGGATATTCAGCAAGAGAAGCTTCTCTCTTTCTGTCTTGTTAAATCATGGAATGAAAATATGATCTTTATAGGAAACAAAATTCCTTTTTCCTCTAGAAAATTCTTCTTTGATTCAATGGGTTTGAACCAGGGTATCATATGAAAATTAGCTCTTTGTTCAGTATTGTCGTATTATCAATAACACAGAAGTCAGCAAGCACTACCCGTGTGTTTGGCTCCTCGGAGAGACAGTTGATAGAGACCATGAGAACCCCAAGTTGTGCTGAATTCCTGCAGGTGAATTAGGCTACTGCAGCCTGTGTGAAATTTGATTTGCCATTACTAAATCTGATAGGTAACAGATAACAGCTTCACTTCTAATGTTCTGCCTCGCATTGTGACATGCGTGCTTTGGTTGTATCCCACTTTCCACACTTTCTACAACTGTATCCAGTTTAACATAATTCTATATGAGCTCTCTCTTTGCATTCAACACATATCTGGATTTGGGTCCAGCAGAGACATAAACTGTTTAACCAAGTGAGTGTCTCCTTTGCTTACAAGGAGTAAATTTCAGTTTGGACATGAGTGTGTAGGTTTAGGCCCATTTATTCTGCAGCAATAAATAAAAATCTCATATGATGTAAACATTGCCAGAATTTCTATGTATTTGTCTTGAAAGAAAAATTACAATGTCGGAAAAAAACCTGGCCAGTTTTCATATATTTTTTAAATATAAACCACTGCCCAAAACAGCTTTCAAATCATTTAGGTAGAACTCCACAGCAGCGGGAGTCTCTGAGTCCAGACCTCAAACTGACCAACCATCTCGTCCCTGCTCTGTTGCTCAAAAGGCACAAAGCAATAAAAGGTGTCTGCATGGCACCTATAGCTGTGTTATCTGAGTCATATGACTGCTGTGAAGCTCAGAATGCCACTTAGCCATGGATTCCAAAGTGGGCACAGAGAGAGCTATGGGCAAGATGCACAGGTGGTGATAGAAATCCTGGAGAGTTAAAGTATGCCTGGCCCCAGTGTGGCCAGGAGGCCACAACCTGGAGAAAGAGACCTCAAAACCAAGGGAGAGCCAGTGTTAGGAACAGATTGACAATGGCCAGCACTGGAGGCTCTAAGAAAGAGGAATTGTCTAAATTCAGTCCTTGGATTTCCAGCTGAGCAGGATATTCAACTGGAAAAGCACTCCCTGCTCCAGAACCTGGTTATTCACTTTACACCTTTAAATAAAAGATTCATTTTAACCTCCAGATAAAAAGTCTACATAGCATCTTGCCCAGGGACCAAAGCTTGGGTGTCTCCTTTCTCCTCAAAACTGTCAGCTTACAATCATGCTATTTTCCTGTCCTAATGAACTTTGAACTTTAAAGTGATCCTTGGCTGATAGGAAACGTTGTCTTTAAGGAAAAACAGACAGGTGATTAAGACACAGAAAATACAAGTTTGAAAAATCCTCTGAGCAAGGACCACTGGGCAGCTCCATCTCTCCCTTTGCACCCTACTACCACAGTCCTGAGTGTCCCTCCTTCCCTTCTGTCCTCCATGACAAACCAGGCTGCTTGTCCAGTGGCAGCCTTCAGGAAGCACCCACGCACATGGGAACCGGGGGAGCTGGGTTATGGTCACTGACCCACAGCATGGTAAAAGGTTTTTTCAGGCTTTTGTTCAGGTTCATTCTGCCATTATTTCCTACACATCATCTGGAAGAGTAGTTACAGGTGGGGTGAGTGCGTTCTGCACAGGGCAGAAGTACCAACAACTCCAGGTTTACACAGCAGCTGGAACTGCATGGTTGTAGCACCGTGGGATATAATCTGCCCTTAGATGTTCCAGTGTGGACTCCCATACAAACAATTCTTGATGCTTTTATTTAGAAAGACTTCTTTATCTGCTGTGACAACTCACCCTGATACTTACCAAAACATGGGACTTTTACTCAATGTAATCACAGGCTGCGTCCTTGGAAATTCCTGTGCTCCTGAAGTAGCAGCTGACTCTCCCAAGGCCATGGGATCCTGCAGCATTGCTTCACTCAGCATCCCCCTCTCTGCCTGACAAATGTTAATAGGCAGCAGCCTTGTTTTTTTGCTGTGGCTTCTTGTGCAGCAGCGATCTATCACACACAGCAAAACACACCCAGCTGGCTGCTGAGCTGCTTGTTCGATAGCAGTGATGGTCGCAAACTCAAGATCTACTCTGCAAAGATTTGGTTTTGGAGCCGTTTGCTGGGCTGCAGTGAGAAACCCAGCTGTGCTAGCAAGGCCTGGTAGCATTGACACAAGGACCTGGGAGCCTCTGTGTTGATTACGCATTCCTTGTGTAATGCCTTTAATCAGAGCAGAAGCAGGTTTCACTGGCAGAGCTTTAGAGACACTGGGACAAACTGTCAGAATAGTGCATTTGTATGAGCTAGAAAAAAGTGTTTCTTGTGTTGATCTGAACATAAAGCCAAGTCAAAAGTTTCCTGTCTTCCTTAAGAAGTTAAATCCTTCAGACTTCCAGTAAGATTTTGGAAATTAAAGCCTTTAGAAAACCAAAATAACAAAACCATTCAATCTTAGGTAAGAGATGTGTAAAACCCAATCACTTTTGATAATCACATGCAAAATAATTTTTGAAAATAGACATCAGACTTTAATAAATAACATAGGTTATTCATCACACCTTCCTTTCATGTTCTGCAATTTGTATGCGTAGTCTGGGACAGTCCTCTGAATTCTCACAAATTAAAGAAATTAGTATTATAGAAATTAGTATTTCCACATCCTCTTTCTTGCTCCATTTTACCACCAAAGGGCTCTCAGCATCTAGCTTCGACCAGCCACCCAACTATTAGATGTTTAGTTGTAGATGAGAATTAATTTTGTCTCTAGAGAGTTCTGAATGTGAATATTTTCTTTTTGCATTTAGACCCCTTACCGCCATTCCCTTTCTCGCATCCTTTCTGTGGAGAAAAGGACAAGCTGCTATGAGAAAGGAAACAGGAATTGAGAAATGAACCCACAAACAACTGTCAAATTTCAGCATTTGCAGCTCATTTGGGGAGAGGAAAAACTCTCACTTTGCTAAATGAAAACGGCATAACACAGAGGAGGGAAATAGTTTCTTCAAAGGGCTTGGGGGCATTTAATTTAGGGAAAACAACTATGACAAAACACTCAAAAATATCTTGGTGTATAATAAAGCTACTCACAAGAATACAATCTCCTGATGCTGACATCCCGCTGCTGTTTTCCAGGTCAGTGGATTGTCCCTTGCCTCAGCTGTTCTGACAATAGGACCTGTGACTGGAGAGAAATAACATGGCAGCCCCACGACTGCCAATACTCTGTGCTAGCCAAGCCTGAGCTCCAGCGCTGTGTGGAGGGCAGAAGGGTATGTAACAGAATTCACCTTTCTTTTTATTTTTTTATTTACATGGATATTTACTCTGCTGAAGCTTTAAAAAGAATTTTAGATTTTATGATTGGTGTGTGAGAAAAATCCCTTTAAATTATAACTGGGAAAAGACTCAGATTGAAAATCCACAGGGAGAAACCAACTATTTATTATGAATATTTCAGCCTCAAATGCAGACGCAGCTGTCTGCTGCCGTTTCACATAGGAGCTTAGGTCACACCAGTGGACTTTCGAGACCTAAGATGTATGTGGTTACCAGTTAGACCTGCAGTAAGTGTATAAGGACTGTAAACAGAAGATGGATTTGCATTGTTGTCACAGTTTGTCTCACACTTGACATGCAAATTGAATTTCTTCTGCTGCATACCTAATGCATGGCATTGCTTGTGCACACTAATCTTACCAAGTCTTCTTGCACATTCTTTTCTTGTAGTGAAGCTTCTAAGGTGATTGCTTGGAAATACAAGGTCTTCTTAATAAGCATGCTATGACTGTAAAACTGTTGAGAGAGCTCTGATCTGAGGCTCAGGTACCTTACTGAGGATACAAGTATCCAGAAAGTAAGTAATTAATTGTTATAAAGATTTTTATAGTGTATTGTCTAGGTAAGAAAATAGTGACTAGAAGTGGCATTTTGATAAAATCTGAGGGCATTTCTATATACAAAAATAACAGTTTTTCAATTCACATTTCCTGCTTATTTTCTGGTTATTTCTTGTCCTACACAAAATGCCTCATTGCCATTTGGCTTTATTTCTGCCTGTGGTTTTCTCCAGTTCTATAGAGTTGTGAGTTTCTCCTAACATATTTTTCTAAAAATACATAGGTTTATGTGACAGAGGAGAAACTTGTTCTACTCCTCATGTACAAAGCAAGTGTTTCTGGATTGACCACAGGGAAAAAACTATATAGAAAAATTTGATAGTTTTGCTTTGGTCTTTAATTTCCACAGATATTGGGCTGCTTCAATAAGCAAATACCCTTTGGCCAGACAATTGAAGGGTAGCAAAGGAACAATATGCCACTATGGAAATGGACTGCAAGGTTATTGCTGGGAGGGTTATGCTGACATTCCCACCTCCTAAACCCAACCGTTCACATTTACCTGTCTCAAAAACATGAGTGCTTGTTAGCGTCTATTAAAACTAAGTATATGAAATCATTGTCTGATAACTTTCACTGCTTTCTAGAAATCTGTTGAATCACTCCCGTTACCTTTGCATGGATGTCCATTTAACAGATTTATTCTTTTGATGTCATCACCCTAACGCATGTTCCCTTTTTGGTGTATTTTTTCCATCTCTCTGTCTCTGATGTTATTTTTGTCATAACTTCGTAGTGGTCTTAACTTTGTGGAGCATTTTGCAACAGCATTTTTGCTTCTTTTGTCGAATAAATAAATGTAGAGCCTGGACCAACTCACCCATTAGAACTTAGGAACTAAGAGAGACTTTCTTCATACATAAGTTAGATGACTAAAAATGGTCCTCTGCTTGGGAGATAAGGTCCTGATTCTGCCTGTGATTAAGGCAAACTTTAGAATTGTTTACATGGTCTAAGCAATGGAGCAGAAAAAGTAATTTTTTTTCAGGTGCTCAATCAGTTTTACTTTTGCCTGACAGTTGTATTTTATGCTATTATACATGTTTAAGCAACCTGAATCTTTTATAAGGGAGCTATTGAGTAGTCAGCAAAATATAATTCTTGTGAACAAATACATTTTTATTACACAAGAGATTTTGGTATCTATCTATAAATATTTATATTTCCTAATTTGTGATACCAGTTTCAAATCATTATATACATTGAATTTAAACATTACAGAGATCACTGACTTCTCAAACTAATGACATCATAGTTTCCACAATAAAAGAAGCAGAAGTTTTCAACACTAGAGATGTGAACAGATTGAAAAAAAAGCATGAGTATAAAACATAAGGGCAAAAATTATTGTCCCAAGTTAGAACACTGAGATAAGCTAGGATGCTGTTTGATTGATACTGTCATTTGTTAAAGTTTGCTAAGAAAAAGATAATTCACCCATGTGTCCACTAACCTGTGTGCCTCTGTATCACGGGGTTTTTTAGTATACCAGCACACTTTGAATATTCAGCTTGTGTAAATTTGATCTGTGGAGTTTAAAATCCTTTACAAAGGAGCCATGTATCATGATCTACATCAGAATTGTCGCTCAGAGTTTATACTGAGCTAAGGCAATAAAACACCCATACACCCCACATAATTACTAATCCTTCCTCAGGAAAGCAGAGACATGTAAGTCTGTAGCATCTTTGGGTCAAATGACACCATACCTTCCATCAAAACACTAACAGCCCTCTATGACTGGATTTCAATTCTGAATATTTTTGTAAAAATATTGGTCATGCAAGACTTCACCAGGAACCACAGGTAAAGCACATAGTGACATTTGTGATTCACTAGGCTGAAGTCTTATCTTTGTCCTGGAAAAAATATAATTTGGTTTCAGGATTATGATCCACTGGCTTTACTTCTTATAGTTAAAAACATCATGATAAGACATTACAAACAACATGTCTGGGAGTATATCTTTTCTATTAGTTGTAAATCTAGAAAACACTACCTGAAAAATAGGAGGTGTTAAACTATGATGCTGTGAAATTCTGACTATAACTGCAGGGTGTTTTCTTATGTTACCCTATTAGTTTTATAACTATATATATTTTTTTTAAAAAAAAAAAAAAGCACACCTTTTTGTTTTTCTGCTTTTCATGAATGTGAAGGAAAGCATGCGATAATTTAACCACTGCTGTGCTGTATCCCTGATCTGGGTGCATTTCAGCAACTGATGAAATAAGAGGTAAAGTGAATGTTCTTTTTGGCTGAAATGTAGCACAGGGTAAAATCAACTGTATCTTTAAGTGCAATCATGCTTGCTTTTTTCCCCTTATGTTTCATAGAACAACAGTAAAATGCAACATTCAGCGGTGTCTCTTCCTCATTAATTTCTTCTATGCATTTGTCAATTTTTCTGAAATATGTTTATGGTCACCCAAACAGAGCATTTCTTTTCTATCCACATCATAAATGAGCCTTCAAAACTGCTTTCTAATTTGTTTTCTAACTCCAGGCTGGTTTCATGTTTTATATAAAAATTGATTTGTTTTTCAGAGCTCATCTCCAAAATTATCATCTCCTTTATAACAAAAATTCATTTTCACTGGCTATGACTTCCAATTGATTTCACATCATCATTAACTGCTGGTTTAGTTTGTATGCATATAAAACTGTGTTTGAGCTAATTTGTTTTTGTTTCATAAATACAGAAGACCATCTGTAGTGAAACAATAACACTCAGATTGGTGGAGACATGAGAAAGGATATATAGCCACAAAAAAAAACTTTATGAGGCTTTACTTTGCTTTATGATGCCTTATTTTGCTTTATGATGTGTTAGCAAGACTAGTCAGTCATATGTTTGCATTTTAGACACAGTAAACAGGGTAGAATTTTGAAGGGTTGAGGCTAAGGTGATTTTGGATGAGTAGATTGTCATTCAGTCCACTTTTAATATCAGCAGTCTTTTTTCTCTTCCATTTTAAACTGTAATTAAGAGTAATGAGATGCAGGCTATATTGTTCTTAGGGAACTCCACATGTATGTCCTAACTGTATCAAAGAATAGTCAATCATAATAAAAATACTATATCTGTATTATATTGGCTCAATAAAATCCTCCGTAATTGTGGTTAATACATTTTTGCTCTAAGATATGTACAGTTCTATTAAGACACGATGCTTTGATTTTTGTACCTGAACTTTAAAAAAAAAGGTGAAGGAAAAGGGGTTCTAACAGGTAATTATTTATCCAATTAGATGTATAGAAGGCTGGCCTCAGTATCAAGGGGGGTATGTATTTTGTTTATCATTGAGAAATACTACTCAACATTTAGTCTTACAATAAAGTACCATTGATTCATGTGTAATTAGGAACAGGAAATATAAAAAGGTAATATTTGCTGAAGTACTTAAAAATCAGCTGTTAAAACAGGAATTTTAACTTATAATTCCTTAATAATATTTTAGACTTAAGTTGTGTTTTGAACTTACAGGTGTTTTGAACTTACAGGTGTTAAAATTTCCTAAGCATGGTTAATTTATAATGATAGGTCTGGTAAGGAAGTGAGTTCCACTATGCTCACACAAACTTTTAAAGACTTTAAGCTACAATGGAATTTTTCACACAAAAAAATTTGCAACAGAAGACACATAAAACATCTGTCTGCATAAAAGTGTTGTTCTTTGTCTGCTAAAATTATAACATTATGTATGTCTGATCTTTTAGTCATCCTGCAGACAAATGCCCCATTAACCTCAACAGCATATGACTAAGTTTATTTTGTGCTAAACTGTAAAGAAAATGAGATACAGCATATTCCACACACCTGAGCCATCATTTTTTTCATTATTGTCATAGAACTAAATACAGAATCATGCCCAAAGCACTTGTGCACAGTGCACACGACTACAGTAAATTCATGCAACTGCATAGAAATGTGGCCATAGCTACCACATATTCAATTACAAATATGGTTAGAAGGAGAAAATATCTATCAGAATCTTAGTATAATGAAGAGCGAGATAAATATGCCACATATGCCAAATCAGTCTGATTAATAGCTGAATATGTTCCTTTGGAATTAGAAATCCCCATGTGCAGTGATAACAAAATATTAGCACGTTATTGAAGGTGGAAGAGAAACCATCTAGCATGTTCTACCAACTGCTCTCTGTGTAACCTGGTAGACCTTGTTTGTTATTCTAGTAATTATGTGTTGTGTTTTTACAGAAATGTTCTCACCCACACTGCAAGTTAATGATATCCTTGCCTGCTAATATCTGAGAACTGTCTTCAAAATAAGTATACACCTAGATACTGCAGTGATGAATTTATGAAATGGAGATTAAAGAGACATGCAGAGAGACAGACTGCAGAAATTAAGAGAGTTTGCAAGTTAAAAGGATTGTTGTTTAAAACCTCAAGTTAACCTACTTTACAGTTAGGACATATTGTAACCATGGTCTCTCTTCCTAACTGTAAATAATTGTGTGAGTGCGTGTGTCTCTCAGAGAGGGAAAGAGAGAATATCCAACCACTCCTTCCAAGGACCCAGGGATCCTTGACTTCTGTGAGTCAAGTTATGTTCGGTTTAAAGAGGTTTCTTCTGACACAATGTGAAAATAACTGGAAATCCCCTTGCATGTGAGAGAAGTCCTTGTGCAGTACAAGCATGAACAGCAGCTGTTGAAGAATTTATTCTATGAAGCAGCTTTGAGAGGTCCGGGACAGGAAGTAGAAGAACTTCTATGTGCTCAGTGCTGGTTTTAATTTGTTTGCTACCACACATAATCTGTCATGGGCTTCCCTGCAGCCCACAATAAGCAAGGCATGGGAACTTCAAATCATTGTCATGTCCATTCTTGGCTCTGCCTCCAGGTCAGGGCATGTTCATCTCAAACTCCTTCTGTTCTATGGGAACCATCACTGGTGCACTGTTGTGGCTTATTTTTAGTGACAATAGGTTTATAGTGGGAACTGGAATCAGGTCCTAAAACTGTGACATTCCTTAAGCAAATAGCTAATAAATAGAGATGTATTTGATGAGAGAACACCAAGATGCTTTCATCATATAAAATTTCTAATAGAATCTTTGGAAATGTATTCTTAAACACGTAATGTGCAGTCTTAATTTTATTTGCGTTACCACACATTCAAGGTGGAAGTGGTAAATCATCGAACCCCAAATCAAATTAAGAATCAAAGAATAAAAACGCAACTTACAGGGTGCCAATTAGCCCGAGTGCCAGTGAAGATGCATACTGCTGTGCAGAGAACAGAACTGTTACCGTGTTACAGCTATAGGGGTTTCTGACTCTCAGTTTGACATTTATGCTCCTCCTTTGTGTGGATTTCTGGCTGAGGTGACTGTGGTACTAGCTGATTATGCAAATAGTTTCATTGGTAAACCACAGTGAACATGGGTTCTCTTCCCCTTTGGACTCTTGTCTTTGCTTACATAGAATTGTAGAATCATTTAGGTTGGAAGTTCTCTTCAGCAGGAGGAAATGCTAGTCCTATCCACTAAAAATAGGAAAATTACATTAAAGAACCCCACATGTTAAATTCTGTGGTCTCGACATACAGGGGTATTTGATTTGTCAGGGCAGTCTACAGAATGCATAAGAGCAAGCCCAAATTTAACTTCTCCATTAGTTTGCAAGTTCAAAGTAGCCCAGCAAAGACTGTTGATACTTGAAGTACTTCTGCCATCCTGATTCTAACTCCCTTCAGAACGCGATGCCTTCTGGTAGACACATCACACATGCCAGGACTCTATTTAGATTATCCTTCACCAAAATAACCCCCTTATTTTTCCCCTCTGAAACTGCAGAAACCTCTTGACATATAAGTCAGCAGCTGCATCCCTTGATGTGTGTATATTACTTTGGAGTAAACTGTCATGAATTGCATTTATGGAAGACAGGCATTAACCTAGACATGCTGTGTAGGAAAAAAATACTTGAATAACTGGAGGAAAAAAAGCAGGAAGTTGCAAGCAATCGTGAGAGGGCATGTACTAGCAATTTGAAGTAAATATAAACTTAAGCAAAATAAATGATCAACAAGGATGAAAAATACAGGGCTAGCAGTGCAGCTGTAGCCATCTATAACCTGTACTTCTCATCTTTGAAACACATAATGTAGCTTTTTGTTCATCAGATCACACAGATTTTGCTAAAGAAGAACTTCAGTATTGAGATGACAGGGCTGGAAAACTGCAGCTCATAGAGATATTTCTTGGACATTATGAGAAGGATTTAAGAACCTCCAGATTAGCTGTATTCTTTTCTTGGCTTTTGGTTTGTGGAGTGTACAACTTCTAAGTCAGTCATCTCTTTTTTTCCATCCAAAGATTCTCTTTATAGGTGACTCAACTAACAGAGGGATGATGTACTATCTGATAGAAAGAGTAAATAAGACTCTTCAGGAATGGCAAAAGACTCATGATATTAAATGTTATCATAATATCAATGAGGGGAAAACATTTATCAGTTACTCCTACTACCCCCAGTTTTGGATGAATGCAAACCAGAGACCAACTTTTGAAAAAGCACTAGAACAACTGCTCCAGAGGTACGGTATAAACTATTGCTGGCTTGTTTGTATTTTAATTCTATTCATAAATGTGTTTAACACATTTTGCAATTAAAGTCAGTAAACAATTAAACGTGACGTGTGCAGATCATATTGTGTGGTTGAAAAATAGTAGAAAATGACATAAAGCCTCTGATCAGGATACCAGATACAGTTCACTGAAATGCAATGCAATGCAGTTAAAATGTTTGCCATCTGGTTTTCCTTTCTGGGTTTCAGATCACGTCCCCTGGAGAACACAGACCAGACCGTATTAATTGTAGGTGGCGTTCAGTGGCTTAATTCCAATCACCTGCAAATTATCCAAAAGGTGCTGAACAGGTAATGTTATGTTTGTGGTGTTATTCCAAGCCTTGATATGATAAACTGTGAGAAACAACTTTAAAAAAATAAAATAAAATACAAAGTGCATGGCAGTGCGCTTAAGACTTTGAAAAAATAAAAATGCAGTGTCTTTTGTTGTGTCTGTTAAGTAAAATATGTATCCATTTTTTGCCAAACAGGGAAAATCTATCAAATATCCTGGTCATTATCAAATCCATAGGGATGGGCTTTCACCTCCCAGTGGATGGAATACATTCTCTGTCACAGGTAAGCTACAATACATTTAGAGAGCATTTTCACAAAAGAGTTATTATTTCAGCAATAATTTTACTGTCTGGTCAAAATATGCTACAGCTTCTGCTGAGCAAGCTTTAAGTGGATCAAAGAAAGATTAATGTTTGTGTTTGCTCATACTGCTTGCTCATACGGATTCAAAGCAAATTGCCTTGCTTCATGGATTCCACCACAATCAGGGCACCTTTCAAGACGCTGTGCTCGGTCAGCCATCTCAAGAACTAGAAGAAGCTCCAATAATAAGCCTGCTGCCAAAGCTGAGAAATCAAGCTGAGTATGATTGCTCTTCATACCAGATCGAGCACAGACCTTCCCCAGGCTTCCTCCACAGTAACTGCTGGATCAGATTTGCCAGTCTGGCTGCATCACACGACTCTCTGTAAATCTATCGTAAGCAACCTACAAAGGCAGACCATTACAGAGCAGCTGGAATGTACCAGAGAATCTTGTCTGTTATTTATATGTTAATCAGACGTTACAGTCAGTTTAAATCATATCCAAGACTCTCAGAGTAACAGATGGGCTCATTTCAATATGCCGCGTAACTCATTCGATTCAATATTTTTATTTACTATTTGGACAGTGGTGTTCAACTGAACACATATCTAATGTGTCGATGAGACAGGTCTGGGAAGTGCTGGAGGGCAGAATGGAGTAAGTGATGTCTACCGGTGCTGCATGGAATGCTCCAGCTATTCACAGGTGTTGAAAAGATAAAATTATTAGCTTATATACTTTATGTAGAGCACTCTGATCACACTGGAGATTGGCATCCACATCTTTTTGCATCCATAACTCTGTTACTCTAGCCCTTCCTTTTGCTATGGAGGCTTCCTGTTCAGATTTTGCCCACTCTTTCTGCCTCTTCTGAATGTCTTCTTACTGATTCCAACTGTTTCCTTAACTTACCTGGATGACCAAATTAGGATACAGTAGGAAAATTTTTGGCATCAACATGAAGAAATGTTGTCATAACTCCTGCCAGAGCTTCAGCAGGGTTCAGTACTCAGGGGAAGAAGATATGCTTAGAGACAGTGACGAGGATGAGTTGTTCCAGGGATGGAGGTGAGGCTGACCAGTCTATTTTGATCAAAACAGGTGAGGCAAAGATAGAAGGAGTGTTAAAGGCTTCTCAGGACTACTTTCTTCTGTTTGTCATCTAGTACAATTTATAAACTCCAGAAATCAGCTACAGTGCATAACCAACATTTTTTTCCTGTTCATTATTGGAATCATATGCAAAATCACCCATGTGGTTTGGGTGCTCTGGACTTCTGGATTACCCCAGCTACTTTCAAAGCCCTCCTGTCTGCAGTGTGAAATCCATCACCTTGCCAAATATATGGCTAACCTTCTTGCTATTCCTGGCCTTCCTGCAGTATCTTGAGAAATAATGTTCAGCACAACCATTTCTAAGATACTCCTGGCCCTATATTCCTTTTTAAGCAACAGACTGATTTGAAGCTGAATTTTTCTTTACAGGATTAATTTCACTATTTGTTACAGGCAACATTATAATAGGAATTTTTTCTGAACTACATGTCATATTAGCTAAACACATATTAAAACCAGCTACCCAGTAATTATATTTTAAACAACACTGAATATTCCTATGAAGGAAGCTGCACAATTACTGAAAAGTGATTATAAATTCTGCAAAAATCTACAACAATTTTGGAGTCATAGCTGTTTTCAAGAGTTAATTTATAGTAATTCATGTCTGGTGTACAACATAATTGCTTAATACAAAATGTAGTTTTGCTATTCATTTCCATGGTAGAATAGAATAACCTTTAAACAGTCCTGACAAGACATTGCAATGTTTTATCTGGAATGCAGAAAGAAGTGCAAAACTTGTGGAATGAAAACCTGATTATTCTGAACACAGCAAAAAAATTTGGCTATGAAGTTGTTGACACCTTTGTCATCACCATGGGACGTTACAAAGAATTCCTCCAAGGGAAGTGCGGCTGCCATTTCCATGAGGTAATAGTTTAAGCTTATACCATTCCTAGGTATTTAAGAGAGATTTTATCAGGTGATTAGAAAGAAAAAGATATTCAGTGAGTTTGATATCTGTGACCAAAAGTTAGAAAGATAAAAACCACAGAGATCACAGTTAATACAGCAGCATTTGTCCCTTGCTGCTCAGAGTGCATTGCCACCCAAGGACAAGCTGCACTGCTGTAGTGGTATCCTTTGAATAAAACCAAACAAGCTCTTCTGCACAGTAACCCATATAAAAGGATGATGTATGGTTTCCAGGTTCTTATGTTATTTATGTGTTATATATCCCTACCGCTTCTGCATGGACTCAGTTTACCTTTTTGCCTGTGAGATCTCAGTCTTACAGGTTTTTGACTGGAGCCTTCCTCACTGAGCAGCTCAGCAGACTTCCATCAAACCATAGGTACATTTTAAATGGAGATTAAATGTGGAAGCAATCTTACTGCTGTGTATCTGTTTTCATGTCTGAAAAAGTGTTATCTGGGACAGTTGTAGTGACTGACTATACAAGCAGAAGCATAAGTCACTTGTTCTCACTCAGATCCATAGTTCTACTTTCTTCTATTGAAATTCTGTCTTCTGTTATATAACTGGGACCAGTGAAATACAGACATTGTAAAATATGTGAGTAGGCCAACTGAAAACATATCTTTCTGTTCAGTCAAAGTTCTGGCAAGGAATAGTCACAATATATTACAAATGATGGGAGTCCATGGATTAAATCAAAAATGAATAAGCAAACATGTTATTATATCTAGGCACAAAATAAACCCAGGGGCTGCCAAACCAGTGGAAGAGTTTTAGAAATGTGATATTTGAAGTTTTTCTGGTTTTCTTCAAAATGTATTTTGAGTATGTGGCATTTCTTTTTATAATTAGTGTTCTTCACCATCAGCCAAGAATGGATTTGGTTTAGTTTTGGATTTCTTGTATCTTATATATAACAAATAATGAAGTGCACCTCTGTTTTAGTGCAGGAGACCCTGAATGAAAACAGAGTATAATTTTTGAGTGGCCGTAAGGCTAATGATAATAATTTTATATATGATAGTTAAAGAACTGTCGTCAAGGCCAGCAGACTATTCCTGTAGCTTCCAACCAAGTCCTTCCTCATACCCATGACACCAACTTGTTGGTATAAAAGACCAGTTCATAGGTTCCTGTTATGAGTGGTCAGTCTGCTGAGAATCCAAACACATCATTCATTGCCCTAAAGAAGACCCATGTATATTACATTAGTCCCTTTGGAAATCAGAAAAAGCTTTGAGGAATAAAGGAAGCTAGTCTCTTTCCAGGTCCTTAGCTGCTCATTCCCAGTAAAACATATTTCTTCAGTGAAAACCAGAATCATTCACTCAGACGTCATCAGTAGCCCCATGTCTTGATTTGTTGCTGGATATGAGACAGAGAAGGCTGCTGGTACCTCTACAGATAAAATCATGCTTAGCACAGTAAGAAATTGTCTGTGATGCTACAAGGATCTTCATTCTTATGAACAGAGTCTGGACTGTCTGTTTAACAAAATACTAGGAAACTACCACAATTTATTTCATTAAAATCTGTTTAGGACCAAAAAACTTGAACTGCCATATCTTTCAGGAAGATTGCATTTTCTCTGAGTGATCAAAAGAGAGCTGACAGGTGCAAGTTCGTTCATAGAATGAAACACATAATTAGAAGAAGTTTTTACTGAAATGTTAAAACGGGGGAAAAAAAAAATGATGCGGTGAAAGATGTCCCTTTGAAACCAAGTTAATGAATTCGTGGTGTTTCACAGTCAGCTGGGGACTTTGAGCCAGTAAGAAGTTTCTAATTGGAAGCAATCTCAGGAGTTTGGTTGCTGACTAGAATAACGACACATGCAATTTGATGTGTCATTTAGAAGACAGAATTCCACAACTTAATTGTTATGGAGAAAATCCTAGAACATTTTTATTAGATTTATCAAAAGTGCAGAAATATTAAAAAATACTATTGCCCACACAAGTGAGATGCTAGCATCTTTCCAGCATGAATTTAGGAATTTGTTTTCTGTAAAAATAAATTGATTCAAATAAGAGAGACCACCAAATGATTTCTGAATCTGGCAAGAGAAGGATGAAACCCCTTTGCTTATTTTGCCAAGTCATGCCTATTTTTCTGTAAGCCCCACTCTTGACTAAGCCTGTTCCCAGGATCTGGACGTGTGCAGAGTTAGCTCAGAAGATTCATAGAACTTCATAGTTTCAAACATGGGCCATGGAACCAAGAATGAAGTGGAAGCACTAAGTTTTGCTGTGAAGAAATGTCAGGACAGCTGATATATTTTCCTAAAAAATAATTTTAAAAAGGTAGAATAAACAATAAATAAGGTTTCCTAATAATAATAAATGTCCTAATAATAATAAGTAAGGTTTCCTTCATCTGACACCCACAGCATACAGTGGAAAACAAAATATACTGTGGCTAATTAAAACTAGGAGTAGTTTAAACTAAACAAACTGAAATTTAGTGGCAATGATAGTAAAATTCAAGCATAGTCTCCAGAGTGTCTTTGCAGTGTCTGCTGGCCAAGGACTAGTATATATTAAGCCTAACTATTTTCTTGTAGCCAGTGGATTATATCTAATTCTCTCAACCACAGCAGCCACTTTTGCTTAAAGCAGAATTAAAATAAAATAAATAAAATTAAAACTATAAGGCTTTGATTTTTCTCCTTAAATATCACAGAGATACAATGTCAGATACAGTCTACTGGACAACAAATGCATTCCCAAAAGAGAGTAGGGAGACAATCAGCTGCTACTGGTTGGAACTCTGCACCAATATGGGGCTCAGGTTTGGGAGTGTTATCAGACACGTCTGACCTTATGTGCTGTGTGCCAACCTCACAGCTGGTTTCCACCTCAGGCTTCTCAGCAGCTCACTTGTTTTCAGGCCATTCATTGCTCTGGTCTCTGTCATGCTTTGAGCTCAAACACAGCAGGTGTGGTTAGTTAACCAGCCCTTTACTCAGTACAAGAAAGAGGCACAAACACAGCTCTGTCCAAATGGAGGTGGAAAAGAGGGAGTAAATCACAGAGCAGATATTTATGCGATGGATAAATAGGCCCGTGGAGTAAAAGCCTCCCTCCATTTCACCCAGACAGCTATATTGACCTTTTTTTTCCTAGAACCCATATGTTTGTTTCTTCATGGGTCATTGCTGATGCTCGCTATTTCCGCAGAGCTTTTGAGTGAAACAGAGAGCCTCAAAGTGAAATATTTAATATGTTTTGTATGCAACTGGGTGGAAAACAGCAGGGCATGATCAGTCATCAGCATTTTTCATGCACTCCTCCATCATTTTGTATGAGCTCATGTGCAGATTTGGCCTTGCTTCTGTGCCGTAGGAATCTCAACAGAGAGTATCTGTTTCTGAGGAGGATCAGGGGAGAATTTGGCTCATGGAGCTGTTGTTAATGAGACTTGAGAGGTCATTGTGCCTGAAAGAGGCATAGATGTGCCCATGAGAATCCACCAGCCACCAAAAACCAGACCTGATCCTTTAAGAAAGCAAAAAGAAAGTCCTTTAATGCTTTTGATACCTCGTTAGTTTTAACAGTTTTGTCATCAGTTTATTTCTGCATCCTGGCAAGATGAGTTTCATCAGGTGCTGAAGCAGTTTGCACTAGGAAAATGGCACTTTGCCTCCAAGGATGGAGCCAAGAACACTGTGTAAAATGCCAACACTTTTCATGTTTTATGAAACCAGATGAGATGGATTATTAAATCTACTGCTTTGTGCTTTCACTTTCTCTTAAAAAATGACCTCCTAAACTCCCAGAAGATGGCTCCGCTCTCTAAAAGCCATCTGAGCTAAAACACAGCCGTGCAGGAAGAGAGGGCTGGCCATACTGTGCATTCAGAAAACGAGACTGAAATGCATTCAGTAGTTGTCATTTAGTTCTCAGTATCTGGAGCAGACAGAAAGTAACTTCCCCTGATTGTCCTGATAAGTTATTTGAATTTCCACCAATCCACTTCAGAGGGCTTTGGGTTACCCTGATAGTAAAGAAATCTGCAGCTCTGTAGACACTATAGTTTTTCCTCAGATTGCCATGGGATCTGGACTCACAAAGGGATTTTATCAACCTGGGGCAAAAAATTTTTGGCACTTTCTGCCCAAACATACTTCTAGTTCTATGCCCACATGCAAAGCTGATTTTTTAATTACCTCCTCTTCACAAATGCTTACAGAGAAGTAGATTGGCCAGGAGTTATAAAGACCTTTATGGAACCTATTTTTTCTTTCAGATTTATTTCCTAATTCAATGGCAATGAAATCATGGTCACAACATAAAAATGAGCAAACTTGGGATTTTGGCATCTTAATCAGTGGCTGGCTGTTGGATGAACATTAGATTACATTCCTGGGAGATTATGCCTAACAGGAATGCAGTTTGGGTGACTGGTTCAAGATGACATCGTTTTGAAATAGTTGTAAGATCTAAGGCCCTAATTTAGAAAAATGAACCTGCAGTAATTGCATGAAAACAAATAACAGCCCTTGGCTAGGCTGTATCAAATTGATCAGAGGATATATTAATTTTCTACATGGATAATTCCTGGTCTTTTCTTTAGTTCAGCCAGCTCCCTCATAGCCTCTCTGCCCAGTCTTTCAAGCCTTTGCACATATGATTCCTTCACTCACATTTAATTTTGCTTAAGTTGTTGCATTTATTATGAGCTTCACTACATATGAGCATTGTTTCTGAGTCTTCAGTGACAGTAAATATACATAATATTTTTTAAAAGCTAATATATTTCCACATAAATATATACATTCATAAATGAAGCCTGTTCTTCCAAGTGTCTGCCGTGATTGATATAAAAGCAAAGTTGATGGGCATCAGAACTATCAAGTCAGTATATATTTACTCTTTTAAAAATAAATTAACTACTTGGCATCTTTTCTAATTTCTCTGTATTTGTCAATATCTGGGTTGGGGTTCCTCTGTTCTGCACCTGTGCAAGGTTCTGAAGTTTTGTCTCTCTTGAAGTTGCCTCATTATTCATCACTGACTGTGTGTTTACAGAGACAAGACCTTGAGGAGACCACCACAGTCATTAGGCTGCTGACAACCATACCTTTCATTTCTCTCCTGTTAGTCCCATGGGTTTTTGTTTATTCCATACAAACCGAACATGGTAATCCCAGTTCTTTATACATATTTGAGGGGCCAAGAAGGAACATTCTCCTGTGCTAAGTTGTTGAACCACATTGTGATTATCTCAGTGTGATGCCCCTTGGAGAGGGATGTTAAATTTCATCATTACTCCCTTCTTGGAGAAACATGACACGTGAGTGTTTTCATCTAAACATGGAGCTGGGCCAGGTTTGTTTCAAGGCCTGAGAGTGAGGTATTCTCACAGGACTCATGGCAGAGACACAACATACGTTCCTCAAGTGTTTGGGATCAGAGCTGGATTTCAGCTTTCCTGCAAGTCAGGGCTTTTCTGGATTTATTTAGACCCATGGTAAATATACAGACAAGCTGTTAAGTATGAATTTTGTTGTTCAGACAAATTGCCCCTGATGAAGGGAATAGAGTCTAACATACAAAGGAATTACAGACTCAACCCAGTATGATTTGGCCTATATATTTAGATTTCAGAGATTAAATGAATAAGATATTACAGTTTAATTAGTATGTAAAATGACAAGTTGGCCCACCAAAATACTGTTTGTGAGCAACTTGCAGCTCATGGTAAGAATATCGGGACCTGCTTTGTGGAGAACTGTCTCAGCATTTCTGTACACACAGCTGCGTATCTCTCTAGGTGCAGGCAGAAAGCACTCACATATGTCACTTCTTTTGCAGGTGGTGAAATCCAATCCCTCTGAAGAAAGTCCTCACATAACAATGACGTTATCAAGGCACTATACACTGGGGAAATATTTCAGCAGCCAAAGCAAGCTGTCACAACTGCAGGACTATGCAACAAATTCTCAGTCCCCATATCATGTCCGAGGTCCAATAAATCAAGTTTATTCTGAAATCCTTCTCAGCAGGCTCTGTGCAAGTAAAAAGGAGTTTGTCAGCACATAGCTCCCTATACCACTAGGACTAGAGATGTGACATTACCTGAGTGAAAATTGAAGGAATATGGTGAATTTATGACATGCTTCCCTGATTGGCTGCACACACACCAAGAGAGTTTGGGACATATGGCATTTTTACTAAAACATCACAAAATCAAGATATGCTCTCTAGCAACTCTGTGGTGTCAAAATGGAAGATGGAGGGTTGCAAAGAAGAAGGGAAGTTACTTGAACTATTGCCAAAGGCTAGAACAGCTGTAGCTCAAGCAACTGTGTATTAATGATAGTAAAGAGAGAGAAATATATCCACTTGAACGATTTAGAAAGGACTGCTTTAGCTCTTCAGCACTGTCTAGTTTTCTATTTATAGTGATGCTGTAGTATTTGAATGTATTTAGAAACTGGCTACATTCCATTTTAAAGAGTTTTATTTTATATGGATGGTTTCCTCCTCAATATCAAATCTTTTCTATTTAGAGACATGTTTTATACAATTTGAAAATGTCTATTAGTATTTTACTGATGATGCCAAGTTTTGAACCCTAATGTTTTTCATGAAAACATGCCCCTTCTTTGTATCTTAGAAGGAACAGACATCTACTCTATTTTTTGCATGTTCTAAAGCTAATATAGAGATAGATTACTTAGATTTGAGACTGATTATAACTGTCTCAATGTAACATGTAAATATATTGAATACGTTAACATAACCTTATTTATGGTCCCAATTTAGGACGGTCGACATATAAGGAAGATGGCTTAGATGCATACTTCAATGTCTACCTTGGCTTGTAAGCCAAGCAACTATTGTCCATGCATGGAAATGTTTTTTCATAAGTGTTATATTTTTTATTCTTTTATGATTTTTTATGAAATACTTCCTAGTGTGTGAAGCCAACAGCAAAATCAAATGAAAAATCCCCATTGAAAGCACACATAAGAACTCTGGGATCTGTTTTTCTATCTGTCATGAGCAGTGTGGGATGTGATGGGAGCAGAACATACTGCCTGCTTCTCGTGCTTGTCAGGGACAAGACTTTCTCTGAACACCAGTTTCATGCCATAGCCCAGACACATCACTAATGTTTGCAGACTTACTCTGTGTGAAACCCTAGACAGAGGCTTTACCATCACTGATAACTGCTGATCCCCTGACACAGTTTTGGCATTACACTCATTCACAGCTGTGGTGCCCTGATGGGAAACCACGCATTGTTCAGCCTTAGAAGCTGGGTGATGAGTTAATGGCACCCCAAAGGCCTGTTCTCCCTACAGATTGTCCAGCTATGGATTTTTATTAATCCAGTCATGGAGCAAGCAATCATAGCACCACTCTCTCCCACCATGCACTAGAGAAGGGAGACAGAACCAGGTAGGTACGAGTCTAATGAAGGATTTGTTGGGCTCTGTAACAAGCTTCCCCCTTTACGATTTTACATACAACCCTCCACTAGCTTCTACTGCCTTTGGGAAAGGAAGCCACAAACAATGTCAGTGGATACAGAAATTATAGCACAGAACTAAGCACAATCTTATTTGCCTTAGTAGCATAAAGAGGGGCTGCACTATACAGAAGTGGAACTACAAATTCATGACACAACATTTAGGGTTTACCAAAGATCCTTAAACTCAACAGAGTCTGTATCCCTCACTAAGGTTTTATGAATCGCTCCTTCATGTAAGATTTGTTGAGATATGATGGGGAATTGTCATGCAATATGGAGTTTGGCTTCCCTAGGTGGTAAAAGGATCCTCAAAAAGAGGATCTAGCATATCTAATTTAGGACACCTTTCACTGTATTGACAAAGCTCCTAATTTAGACAATGACATTAGATTTAGTGAAATAGTCTTATTATCTTTGTTTCTCTTTAATATGCTGCCACTCTGCTTACAGTAAATGTTCCTGAGTATCAATGGAAGGTTTCCCCTGGCATGGAACTGTACAAAAGACGGGTTGGGAGCTATGCATAAATATTGAAAATGTCAGCATTTGGTTTTGAGCAATATGATTACCTAAGGAATATAATTGTATGTAAATGATATAATATATAATCTTGGGTCTTGAACTCCAGGGCTGCATAACCTGAAAGCTGAAGGTTTTATTGTAATGTCATTAATATTAGGTGATGCAAAATGCAGCTCGATGTATTTGGTATTAAGGTGATCAATGATAGGTGTATTATAATTCTGCTTCTGTTAAGATAATTTTTTGTAGCTCATTTAAATCCACATGCTGTTACATTACTGCTCCATATACAAATATTTTTAAGGCATGAACTGGGTTTCTATGTTTGAGTTTTTCTAATTTAAGCCTGTTGCTGAAGCATCAGCTATAATAGTGAAAAGGAAAGAGCTTACTATTATACTGTAGCTGATATCAGCGAATGTGCAATTCATCACTTCTGGCTTCACCACAAAATGGTTTACATGTGATATACACCCAGATGTCTTAATATTTTCCAAATCTTTATATTTTTCAAATTTATTGATTTTTTTCCTGTGTGTTTTCTATTTTTAACATGTCTATGTACACATATATTTCTGTACAGTCATTGGTACAATCTGCAAATTGATCTTTATTTAAACAAGTTATTTGAATCAGGTTTTGTCCAACAAATGTATGATACATGTAATATTAAGAATAAACAAAGGAAACACAGACTAAAACAGGTACTAAGGTACATATTTCATTATTCAACTTAAAAGTTTATCGAGCATCTGTAGGTATGTGAAAGAGGAGAGTTGAGATTGACACGGAAGCACCGCTTGCTCGTACACATTAAAATTTATGGATTAAGACAATAAAAGAATTACCATTTTTGAATTCCAGTGAGAGCATGTGTGTTGCTATCAATGGTTCACTCCAGAATTATCACATCTGCTGTGACATTTTGCCTGAATAAACATTAAGGTGTTACTACCATATTAAGACTGATTCATAATACAGGAATTTCAACCCCCCCCTTATATATTTACCTTAGCCTCATTACTCACCATTATAATAGCAAAGAACCCAATTGTCAGGAGGAGTTCCACCTCCTAATACAAACATGAATGGCCCTGGAACTGGTGGTAGGTTTGAAATAAGTCTGGGGAACAAGTACACAGAGAAGTGGTGTTTCCTGCTCAGCATCTGCCCAGCAGCATGTGGCATTTAGAGTGGAACCAGAGTATACTTTAAGCTACATATAGAGAGACTGGAACTGTGCTGAAAAAAAAAATAAAATAAAATACTCTGACATACAGAGCAGTAATCTCAGCTATTACTGCATCCCTTTAAACTTTAGTTGAAGCTGCAGTATGATGTACCAGTGTCAAATGAATTATAACTCCTCATCTCTCATACAACTCCATAGATGTTGAACAGTTATTTGGGGCTGAGCCTTACGGGGTAGATGGCCACCATGATCAAGTCCATCTCAGTGAGTATCTTTGGAAAAAATGGCTATAATAAGAAAATTTCCCTATTTGCAGTAAAATGCCTTGACAGGTCAGCTCTGTCATTGGAGATGCTATATTTCAAATGTATCATGGAGCTGAAAGAATGAACTACAGATACTATTTTTACACTTCGTGTTCATTTCAAAATATTAATCTTTAGAATAATCTCTTTCACAATGTTAAATATGATGCCTTTATTTTTCTCTTCTGTGACATATTAAAGGGACATAAAAGTAAATTTATTTGTTTAGTGGGTGAGGTAGTGGGGCATCCAATTACCCCAAGGTTGAAACAACCACTAATAGTTATGCTTCTGTTGCTATGCTGAGCCAAATAGAATGCTTTGAAGATGCAGATATGTGTGATATTAAGTTGACTGCAGTCCAGGGATCTTTCAGATTACTTTTTTTTTTAGAGTAAAGCAATTTTTTAGAGGTGCAGTGAGCTATTTGGCATAGAGTCAAACTGCTAAACAAGCCTCTGTAGGCTCACATGAAAATTACAGTCTTACCTTTTTGTCTTCCTGCTTGACTTACATCTGGCTGGGTTTACCTCACTGTTATGACTATCTGTACCCGTTCTCCTCCACATCAGCCTTTCTTTCAGAGGACTTGAGAAGTTTCTGTTTCATTGTAGAAGCAGCTTTTGGAAATCTGAGACATGACTGTTGCAAATTCAGGGTAAAGCTTCAAAATATCGATGTTATTATTTTAATGTTTATGTAAATTCCAAAAGCTAAAGATCTACTGAGTGCATCAGGGGCAGAGCAAGCCTCTTCTCTGGGGCAGTGATTTTCTCTGATGAATTTAAAACAGCTGTGTTGTGCTAAGTACTTAGTGTACACGAAAGCTTAGCTCTTCATGGAGCTTGCCTTTACCAAACCATAGTCCATCTTTCAAACTCCACTGCCATCTTTACCTGTGCAAATCTTCAAAACACCAGAACAGTCAGTGTACAATGCAGTCATAGCTGTGTACTGCTGCTGGTACATATCCTGCAGTATTCAGCGGTACTTTCACACTATCCATTGAAACGAAAATCCCTGACTACAGAGGAGAAAGATGCTATCCATTTTAGCTTTACTCACCTGTCATTTAGTGGTACTAAAAGTATTATTCCATGTGTCAGTCTAGGCCAGAACATTGTAGAAAACCACTTGTCACTAACGAAGGAGAAAGATGAACCTATAGAGTCAGAACAGGGGCTCCCGCATCACCAGTTTCTATTGCAATGGACTTCTCTCTTTTCCAGGTTCATTCATCTGGCTTCTTGACCTGCTCCTCAACAGCTGTGGGCAGCCCTCCCTGCCACCCCTCAAACATGTTCAACAGCCTTGGAAAGACACACCATGTTAAGTAGCCCCAAACTGAAGATAAAGTGTATGTTTAAATGAAATCTGAACTGAGGTCTTAGTGAAACACACCTACTCAGCATTGCCTTGACCTCCTTTAGCATTGAACTGCTCTCATGAGGAGCAAAATTCAGTCCCTTTCAGTTGAAGCTCAGATAACGGGGTCTTTTCTAAACTTTCAATGAACTTTTTTTCCCACTACTTGCTTTCATGAAATAAAGGGGAGGGGATCTTCTCTGCATGCTCCCACCTAACAAAGTGAGATGAGATGCATTCACACACAGTCACTGCGGTTGGCATTTCTCTCCTATACCTCATTAGAGGGACAAAATTCCCACAGCAGATGGTGTTTTCAATATTGTGATTTTTTTATCTGTCTTGAGCAGTGACAGGCAATGTAGTTAAACAGCCAGTGCCTGGTTCAGTGTCTGCCAGCGCCACCTGCCCTGGTGCTGCTCTCAGGATGCTAGGCAGATTCTGGGTGGAGATAAGACTGCAGAACTAAAATGCTTCCCTGAGGAATCAAAATGCCTCAGACATCTTTTGGCAAAGTCAGAGCAGCTACGAAGACCTCACTACAGATCAAGTGGGTGAAATTAAAGTTGTCAGGAGCCCTTTAAAGTCAGTAAATTCTGTGGGATATTGCCAGGGTTTGAAGACCAGATTTGTATTTGGCAGACTTTCTCACTTGCTATGTTCTGAAAATGTCTTTTATCTTTTCTTTTGTACTTGTCATTATCAACTTCCATATTTCCCTTATGATTCTCAGGGATTAAGGAGCTTAAAGTAATATTTCTGCTCTGCCTGATAATGACTGGACAGCCTCCCCATATGGCAGTCCAATTGTCTTATAGATCAGAGAAGTTTTGTTATTTCTGCAGGGCTTTTTCTTTACTTCCACATGCCAGCTCCAAAGAGTCAGTATATTTACAGTTAATCATCACTGACTTTAGTCATAATAACTTTAAGGCCTTCAATATATTTGAAGAAACCTGATGATCCTTATTTACCCTAATAGGATGGAAACCACTTTAAACCTTGAAAACCTGACCTTGCAAGTCGTTAGACAATGCAGCATCCAGCATGATCTAGCCCACAACTGGCTTCCTTTAAAATAGAGTATTACAGTCACATCTTCATATGTAATAACGTGATGATCTCTCCTACTAAAGTTTTTACTAGAGTGATTACAATTTGAACATGAGTTGTGAGGACTGATAAATGGTGGGGTTTTTTCATCTCAGGGCCTTTGTGGAGCAATCTGTACAGCAAATGGCATCTATTAGCTACTGTAAAATCCTGTTTCGACATCCTTTGTGCACTCTGTGCTGCCCAGTTATTATAAAATACATACATATAAGGTGATTTACTGCTCATGGTAAAAGGTTAAATCATAACAGGTCTTACTGCTCCACCCATTACTGGTCCCTGAATCCCATTGTGTCATTTCTGAGCAGTAACAAGGGGTCAGGGTCTAATTACCCTGTAATGCTGTCTGTCTGCTAGGCTCTTCAGTTACTAGAATTGTTCAGCTATCAAAATAGTACACCTTCAGCTTTGAAATGCATACAACAAGACCTGCAGACACACTCAAAACACACCTGTCAGGTGAAGTTCAGCTTGGAAGTCAAGTATGAAAGCTTCTAGAGACTGTCTATTTTCAGGAAAAAGAACCTGGCTTCCTCCTTAACTCTAAGTATTTAACTGAGATATTTTAATGATGAATGTGGTCACATTAGGCTTCTTTGTACCTATCACACAAAGAACAAGATCTGAATTATTCTCAGGAGGAGTCTATTACTTCTACAATATTACATAAAGTAACTCTCAGAATCATCTGATAGGTGCCCAAAGTTTTGAGAGTTGAATGTCAGCTCAACAGAGGAGTGGCTGTGGGATTCATTGTGCAGGTTTTCACACCCCCATGCTGCTCATTTAGACCAGGAACTTGATCACAAGCCTATCACCACCAGGACATGCTCTCCAGCATGGTCTAAGGTGATACATTCCCAACATCTGTTCCTGGAGGTGCTTGATTGTTTCACAATGTGCTGGATCAGAGGGAAGACAGACCTGCAGGTAACTTGGTGAGCAGAACATTTGATGTCAGTGCAGGATATACAGGTTCAAACCCCTTAATTTAGAAAAACAAAGAACAAATCTCTGTCTACTGCCTTACAAGGGGGCTAGGTGAATATCTCTCTTCCTGTGAGAAAAGCCAAGCTGACAGGCACTTAACTCCAGAAAATAATAGAAATTCCTTTTCAAGTTTAGAAACCAGATCAGTGATAGGTACTTGTTTGGTATCTGAGAGCTGCATCTTCTAGCACTTATGCTTTTACTAGAAGTATGTGACAACCCTAAGTAATTTAGGGGCTGCTGATTTTACTATGCAGTAAAAGCATCTAGTAGGTGTTAAAAAACTGAGCCAAACACCTTGGTCACACACCCTATTTTGACTCCAGGAAGAATTTACTGCTCTTGAGCATCTCTTCATGCACACAAACACACCCCTGACATTACTGTCCTGTTAACTTGGCAGTTTATAGCTGTTGTTGTAATTGCTCTCTATTCAAAACAATACAAGCTAGAAGAGACCTCTGTGACGTAAAGCATGTAAACTAATCTGGGCAACTTCAGATGATCTGCCTGGGCAGCTGTTAGATAGCAGCTATGCCAGTAGGTGAATGGTAGCATCCCTGAAGACATAGAGGGAAAAGGCACATGGTGAGCTGGAAGCAGGATAGAGCTGACAATCTCTCCACAAGTTAGCTGCAGACAGAAACAGCATTCTTCCCTGCTGAAGTCCTGCTGATGGACTTATCCTGCAGCTCCTGGGGTTTGAATGCCTGACTTCAAAGCAATATCCTTAAGTTAATATGAATAAATACATGCTACAAATACAAGCCTCTAAATGAGAAAAAAATAGGGTCAAAATCAGGAGCTTCTAAATGCTCAGTAACTCTATCTTACGGTGCCTAGGGAGTCCCAAGGGCCTATAATGAGTCTATAAAACAAGTTAACACCTGCTCCTCACACTTTTGTAATTAAAATTCAGAAGAGATACAAGTCATTTTAATGAGTGATCTGTTGTTCCCCAGGAGCCAGTCTGGAGTGGAGGCTGTCTCAACAACACTGCAATTACAGAACTTTGTATCCAGCATATTGTCTTCAGTGCAGCTCTAGCACAGGCATCTGTTTTGTTTTGTTTTCCTGGGGTATGAGGGACAGAATACCAACTGTTTAGACATTATTTGTCCCTCAAGTTCACAGTTGTTTTTTTTTTTTAGTTTGGCCTTATAACCATCAGAAAATCTGTCTTTTGACTGTGGGAAGGTCAGTTCAGGTGCACTGATCTGTCTGTAAGGTATCAACACCCAAAAAACAGAACCACCATTGTAACACTATAGAGTAGCATCCTCCAGCTACTGGGAGAAAGTCGGTACAGTAGCACACCCCAATCTTTGACAAGCAAAGTGACTGAGGACTGCACACCAGCCAGGGGCAGCTCTAGCAAGACTTTTCTTGTTCTTCAGAGGTGCTCCATGCTGTGGGCTTGCTTCAGTTTCTTCCATTTGGGAGTGTAAGACCCAGTCTCAGTCTCTCCACTGTAACCACGGTTTTGCTTCCTTCTGGGGCTTGGGGAAGCTGAGATGATCCTGCTCCTTTCTGTCATGTTGACCACACATTTTCTGGGTTGTTTGTAAGTGAAAACACCACACTATTTGTTACCTAGTTCAAGGTTGTCACTGCCTCTGCTGGACAAAGGCTTTCTCCACAACATGCAGATCTGGGTAAGGAAAACTGATAGGGAAGAAAGTCCTTCGGCACATTTAAGGTTATGATAGCAGTTCAGCCACAGATGAGTTTCTGAAGTGAACAGTATGGCTAATGTCCAAGCGACAGCACCCTTCAATATAAAATGAAAGAAAAATCGAGGCTTGATTTACAAGAGCCCTGGTCAAAATGCCATGACACAGCACTGGTAGGTTTTTCCCTTTTTGTGTCTTAAACTCTCTCACCAGGTAATATTGATGGACTTAGCTTTATTAGTGTCTTTTAGTTTCAGATTAAATATTTGCATGGTTTTTTCTCACCACACAATGATATTGGTGGCAATGCAAGCTGCGATTAAAAGAGAAATCTAAGCTCCAGTCCTGGCTTGTTTGTGCATGATATCTTATTACTTTTGAAAGGAAGGAGAAGAAGATACCCCAGCAGAGATGCTCAATGCCTTTCCAGGTTATTGACAGACTTAGATACAACTGCTATGAAAGCTTAAGTAAATGCCCTGTCATGGTCACATGTTCAACTGCTATTAATGGACTTGATACCTGGATCCATAAATATTTTACAGCCATCTCGTCAAGAGTGTAGATAATACTGTTTGGTATCAATGTCTTGAAAGTATTACCAAGATATGGAGCAGCTACCTAGGTCCTGTTCCTCATGTCTAAACTCATTCTTCCGACTGTTCACATTTTTATTTTAAAAGATCCCCAAAAGATCCTCCCAGGTGGCCAAAAAACAGCAGACCTCTAAACCTTAAAGTTCTTCAGATTTGCACATGCTTTCCTTGGATGCACACGCTGCTTTGTATGATCATGACTGCATGCAAGCAGTTCATGGGCTCTCCTGTCTCAGCTTGATGAGTCCTGCAAACATATAATTCCCCTTCCATTGCAAAAGCGTTCCCAGCCTCTTACTTTTCCTGCCTTTCACTGAACATTCCTTTGTAAAATCTCTCAGCCTTTATTTTCCATCATCTTGTCTGATTCTTATGGGGTTCTGTGACTTCCATTCCCCTCTTTCCCTGTCTGTGATCAGTTGAGCTCATTTTTCCAACCTCCACACAGTTCCTCAGACTGCTGACTAGTGTTCAGTTCTCAGCTGGTGAAGCTGTGGTCTTCATCACTTTTATTTAGGTGGTCAAGTGGTACAGGCTTTATGAGCAAGGCAGCATGTCCTGTGCTGCAGCTATTTTTATAAAGATTACAGACTATCTTGCCAGCAAACAGAGGGAGAAGTTGCATCGTTTGTTTCCTCAGAAGGTCACAGCCAACTTACAACCACCTCCACATCTCAGCAAACCTCAGGACTCATCATGCCTCTCCTGAGCTAAGACTCCTTGTGTTTACAATTGGGGTCCACTGCGTAACTAAAATCTGCTAGAAGTGAAAAATGTGAAGAAATGAAAATTCAAGTAAGGTGGGAATGCATTTCAGTTTTCCATGCTGTCTTACAAGAGTCATCTCTTCCTTGCTGTCCTTTGTTTTGTTCAACAGCAAATGAATTTAATCAAATCTTTATTTTCATAGAAATGTTTGCTACCTACCCTTTCATCTTCCATCCCCTGTGTCTCTGCAGGTGCAATTATACAGTGTATTCACACAGCCATGTCCTCCTTTTCAGTTGGTCCTAATACAGTGACAGTGTGCTCAGGCAAGGAAAGCTTTGTGTCATTGAGGTGTAGACCTCTGATTTAAACAGGTGAAGCTGTAGTTCTGTAACATAGCAGATTCAGGATTTTGGTGAATAAATTGCACCAACTCTCACACTCACACGTGTGTAAGTGGTCTCAGGAGTCTTACCGTAAAGCAGTCTACCTTGTAACACATCACCTCAGCATATAGCTTCAAGTGTCTTAAAGCTTATTTTCATAAAAAAAAAAAAGTTGTTTCCATACCTTCTGGCCTCTTTCTGAAACAGATTCTGCAGCTAGGGAGTAGTTTTACATCTGATTATTTTTTTTAAGCCCAGTTTGCTTATTTTTGTAAAGTGGGTGAATTTAAAGTTAATATACAGCCCCTCTATAGCCACAAATAATACAATGAAACTTTGTCCTCCGATATTGCTTCAGGGTTATGATCCAGTAGACACATACAGCTAAGTTTATATGACATAAGTATAGTCTTATATAGTTTAATACAGCAGACATTTATTTTTTTGCTTTATTTATGCTGTACAGATAGTGCCATTTATTTCTTGAAAGTAGTCACAGATATAAAATAGACACCATATGGAACATTTGCAGGTTCTGGGGTTTTTTAATAACAAAATCTGAGACTATGTTCCTCTCCATTTTTGAATGCATATGATTCACTTAAGACGTTTTATTTAGGCTTCCTTTCTCACGATGCTGCACTAGTTTTTGCCAGTTGCTATAACAGTACAAGTCATCTTCAATGCTACAGATAAATGAAAATTATTTACTCTCTATCCTTCAAATTTAATTCGTAATTTTATTGTGGCTTTGTTGGTATGTTTTTACCTCTCCATTTCTACATTTTCTAGAAGGACGACATTAATGGAGATGTTATTCTTGGCACTGTTAGCGATCACATTTTCTATCTCAAATGGAAAAATAAAAGGAATACATCAGTACTTCAAAACCATGGTAATATAAAATTTGTGCCTATAATAAATTAAAATATATTGAGTTCTCTTTCATATATTTTTGCACCTGAATCACACAGTCTTTCTCTATAGCTACGAAAGCTTTTAATCATAGGTCCATTAAGTTGTTCTTCAAAACACAAGTCAAGTCAGTTTGCAAATCTTTCCTATTGAATCACTTATATTATTGGCCAGCATACTATGATGTCCTGGATAGCCTAAGGGTTGGGTAGACAGGAAGTGTACAGGGATACTAGACTTGCATGCTAACCAAGTCAGCTTTCTGATAATAAAAATAGAAAGCTCCTATCACTTTCCTCCCCTTTTCTCCAAGAGGTATTAAAGAAATGTAACAAGCCTTGGAAAACGCAAGATGAGGTGAAGACAGAAATAGCCATTAGCAGAAAATAGGCTCATTTTCCCTCTTTTACTGATGCTGGACCAGGTCTGCTGTACATCATCATGGTGTTTGTCCGTGAATGAACGGGACCCTTGCGGATAACACCCCTTAGGGTATGTCTAAAGGTGTATGTTCCATTAAAACACAGATAATGAGATGTCTGGTACTGGAAAGCAATTCTGAGTAATCATATAAAGTTTACACTCAAATGGTTTTATCCACACATATTTCCTAATCACTTTTGTAGAAATAGATATTAAAAAAATAATAAATAATAAATTCAGCGGCAATAAAGATGCACATGTTAGGCTTCCAGACATGAAAGTACCAAGAACAGCTGGGGCAGAGGGATGAGATGGAGTAAATTCTACTGCAGCTGCTGAGGATACTTAGGAAATAAAATGGACTAATATTTACACAAATGAGAAATTAAAGGACTTGATTGTCCTGCATGGTGTCCTTCACTACATAAAGGGCAGGAAAATTCTGAAGCACAAGACAATTGAATTTTCTGAGCACTAACAAGAGTTGAAAACACTTGCCATGAGCATATTGAAGCTATATAAATATGCTAATTTTTAGACAGAAGTTGTTATCTTGACATCGAGGATGTAAATAAATTGTTCATTCAAGACGGAATCTTAATATTGTGTGCAGTATTAAGAACAGATATTTATGGCACCACAGCACTTAATTTTACAGCTCTGTGAGCTTCTTCATGCTTCATCTGGGGAATCTTTTACATACCACAAGAACTGCAACCGGCAAGAGAACACAGCCCTCTGGGCAGTAGCCCTGTCTCTGCAGGACAAGTGAGGAAAGGCTGAGGGAGTGACAAATTGCCTGACTCCGCTGTTGGAGTCAAGATTAGCTACTGCACTTTGAAGGGGCTGAGGCCCTTCCTTCAGATCTGATGGTGTTTATGGAGTCCTGACATCACCCAGACCCTCCACAACAGCATGAGCCCACATATCTCCTGCTTGTCCTTCCTAGCAAAGACTAACAAGCTGTACTAGCTCCTGAAAAGGGTTGGGGTGGAGGAAGCCTCTCGCTACTCTCTGGGATGAATCCCAAGCACATTTACGACTGCCCACATCACGCTAAAGTAAACTGCCCTCTGCGCACATGAGTAGGTGAAATTGTAGATACTCAAACACCACACTGACCCCATTTCCACTGGTGCTCACTGGAGACTGTTGAGTTGTTGAACCTCTCCAATACCTCAAAAGACAAGAGTCAAATTGTTTTCAAATAAGCAATTATTAGCACAATAAGAAACTACCTGTAGGAAGGGCATAAAACCACAGAAAATGTCCCCATACAACCTAAACTGTTCCCTTTTATCCCCACTAGCCTTAACATTTGCATGATTTAAGCAAGGTGTCAAACACCAGGTACTTTGATAACTCACCAGTTTAGCAGAGAGCTTAATTAGTTGGGGACAACCTAAACCCTGTAGACTTTGGCAACAGTCTATGCAACAGTGGATAAATATCACAGCTGCAGGTATATAACAAGGGTAAGATTTCCAAAACTGAAAGACTCTGACAACAGTGCTAAAAGGTTTAAGTGGGTTCAAATACTCCAGTGCCAGGGCCGGGAAAAAAAAAATAAAAGAAACATGTTAGGAAGAGAAAAGGAGAGGATCACTAAGTAGAGGAAATAAGAAGGGGTCAGGCAACAAATAACATGTAGCATGGATTTAGCAAGGTTTAGTAAGATTCAAGGAAGTGTTTTATGCTTATCAGATAACCTGATCAAAAATTTTGGAAGCGATATAAAACCTATTGGTTCAAGGGAACCTGTAACAACCTGACATTAAAATGAACCTTTACAAAGGGGCAGATGACTAGGGAGTTTCTTGAACCTTGGTTTTTAAGAACTTCTGTGCTTATCAGTGAAGAGATATAATTTTACATGGGCTTTGGATTACAGAGAACATAACTATGATTTTTAAATATTTTGCTTTATTTTATTTTTATTGATCAGAAAGTGTGAAGTGGGAATGTGACAAACCATGAAGCAAGGCTTATTTAGGGTTTAAAGGAAAAAATGCCAAGGCTGAAAAGATTAAATTAATGTACTGGGATGGGTAAAAATCATTGAAACTGTGAGAAAGGGAGGCTAATGAATTATATGAATCCCACACCTGGGATATTTTAAATGTCATTATATAACTTGAAATACTGTTAACTTGAAAAAAATAAGCCATTCATCCTTTCCCATCACCACCACATTGCAGATAGCAAGAGACTACAAGCATCCTGTGGTTGTTGACACATTGCCATTGCCTCCCATTTCTGCTTAAGCTTCCTTCTTTTGAAACCAGCCTTGTAGGTAAATTCACACATATGATGTAGGTAGTCTGATGTCTGGACCAAATGCTTTACAGATGAAGTGTACATCCATACTGTGATGAACAAGAATATCATAAACTGTCACTTTTGTTTTATGATTGTTTCAGATTAGATTCCTATGTTTCTATCATAATCATCACTTAAAGGATATGTAACTCACTAGAAGTGGAATTAGCAATGAAAACCTGAAGCCCTAATTGTTGGTCTGATGGTTATGTGCCATCTGACACCAGCAAATTAAAAATCTCTCTGTATCTCAGTTCTCTCACCACAGGATGGCAATAGTTCTGTACATGTGAACCACGGTGCTATTACAAGATAGAACAAAATGATTGCTATAAAAGCATTTTGTGGAAAGTGTTAACAGAGTTTAGCAGTTGGGGCAGGAATATGAACTGAGTTGCAGACAGCACTGCTCCTAAGGGAGCCGCTCGCCCTCCTTCCTCTACCTGTTGGATACCTAAACTACGGCCACCTCTAGTGAGCATGCTGCCCTTGTGCACACACTGAATGCACACGCACATACACACAGTGTCTTATCCTGCTTATCTCAGCAGCTCCCGTATAAAGCTTCCACAAACAGTCACAAAGCAGTGGTGTTACACCCTCAGGGGAGTCTGATGTAAAAACTAAATAAGGAATACTTCCAGGCTTCCCCTCTCCACTAATGTCACTTGGGTTCTTCCAAATGCTTGAGCTACTGTTTTCACCAAACTCCATAATTACCTCCTAGAAGCTCTGTGACACCAGCCAGCAGCACCAGCTCTCCTCTAATCTCAGACACTATATCTACAAAGAAAAAAAAAAGATATTAAGAACATTTTATGTCAGTGAAAGCTTTCATTTTTTATAATATCTGGTCTTCTAGAGTATTTCCCGTCCTCCTCAAAACAGTTAGGGCAGTTAAGGTAATTAATTGATGAATAAAGTTGTTTTGTTATCAAATACAATTTTGCTACTGATTTTAATTTTTAGTAGTAAGATGTAGGTGAAACCAGAATTAAAAAGGGGATTTTTTTTTTCCATACCTTTCACACCCCTCTCAGTTATGCTTTGAAGCCTTATCAGCATTCCCTTGACACATTTTACTTAATATTGCTACGCCAAAAGCATGTCTCTGGAGTAACTCTAGAAATACCTACATTTAGACTGTGTATGTCAGAGAACAGAATTTGCCAGCAGCCCTTCGGAAGAGATCCATATCTGATTCCAGGATCCCCCAAAGTAAGAGCATATCTCAAGCAATTCTGTAAATACAGGTGAGTCCAGGACACTGTCTCCACAGTTGTGACCATGGGGAACAGCAGACTCCAAAGTCAGTCTGAGTCTCCTCTTCTTAAGCCCGGGCTTTCTGGCAGCCTATCACCAATATATGTGGATGGACAGGAGATTTGCTCAGCAATTGCTTCAGCAAGTGTTTGGAGTTATGGGCTCCAGCAAATTTTCTTGGAGGCCACACTATCTTTCCTCTGGATTTTTTGGCAAGGATAGAAGGGAAGACTGCTCTTTCTTGTCTTCCAGGTCCTACTTCATTTTTTTTATAAATCCATGCACAAAGAAAATGCAGTTCTGTGTACTGTGTTGTGCAGCTATTGTAAAGATAATGGTAAGGGGTAGTTTGGGAATCATTCATTACGTGTTTGTGAGGTCTGTCTGTGAGATCTCCATCTGCTACCACGTTGTTACTGGATGCACTTTAACTGCTGTCCCAGTCATTCATGAACTCAGTGTGCCAGGTCTAAATTATCAATGGGTGTGTGTACTTTCAGGCTCTACATAATAAAATGAAAAATAACACTGATGACACTGATAATGTGAAACCACTGGATAAGAGGCAACAAGATCTAGGGAGGCTGTGTATGGAAGAAGGGGCATCTCTTTTTTCCTCTTTACGTTTCCTTCTACTACCAGCATGACCTTACTGAGGGCCTGAGACTTGTCTGCTGAGACATCACACCATAGAGTTGCTGCAGTGTAAGGAGGCACTGTACCAAGTGTGTAAGGATCCCTGGCCTGAAGTCTGGTATCTCACTGCACATGTCTCCTCATGTCTTTTCTTGCTGAGGGTACTTTACTCTCATAGCCCCCATGGTGCAACAGCTCTGCTCAGGTACTATTATGTCTCTGGGGAGTGGGATGTGAGCACAGGTTGGCTCCATCCCTTCCCCACTGCTGGAGCAAGATGGCTCACACAAGCAGCACTGCCTGAGGTCCAAGGGGTACAGGAGAGGGGATAGAGAGAAGAGGCATGGGATGGCTGGGCTGGATCAGGCTTCCCAGGGTACAAGTCTGGTTTGCAGATGCTGCAATATCATGCTCTCAATTCCCAGTAACCCTGGTAGCATGTGGAGCTGTACATGGAGACCTGCAATACCACTGTGCTGTCAGGGTATTGCCCTGCACTGTGTGACTAAGTGAGCACTGAGCAATTCACAGCTACGAACTGAGGAGTGGTGACCTTTACACTGACTTCAAGGCTCCGCTGGCACATGATCACTGGAAAAAGCCTTTCTTCAGAAGAGTTTGTATCAGCCAACGTATACAAACCTTGATGACATCACCTAATGCTGACAGTTCCAGTTTCTTCAATGCAAAGACTCAGCACTGCCATGGTGCCCAGGGCTGATGGGTACCATTGTGCAGCCAAGAACAGAAGTGGATTGAAAGTGCATTTGCTGCATTAGAAGTATAGAATTTGTATTTGATCACCAAATGGGTTCAGTTTTATAGCTGAAGGGATAAGATGGTTTAGAGAATACAGGAGATTTTTCTCTTCAGATGGCAGGTTTATCTCTGCTCAGGTTTTTAAGACAAGGGGATAATGCCCTCATTGGTCAGTAGGGGTAGGTGGGATAATGCAGCCTCCTGTATTCTATTCATGCCTATGGAGGGGATCAGAAGTTACAGAAGAAGAAAAATAATTTGAACAAAGCTTTCAAAAGTGGCGACTTTTTTATGAGAAGGTAACTTTTTCTGTATTTGGATCTAGTAAATAAGATGCCAGACCTTGATCATAAGTGAGAGCACTGAACACCAACTTTTCAAAGAGATACCTGGTCTATCTCTGAAGCATATTATCTGTCAGGTGATCTGCTTGTCACGCAAATTCTGCACAACAGAGTGTTCTCCCTTATCAAACAATGAATCAAGTATATATATATCTGTAACTGATTCTGTCAAGATCACAGTAATCATCATTAAACAGTAAATTAGTAAATGTCCAGTCAGGAAATACCACTCAGCTTAGTCACATTTCCTTTTTTTTTTTTTTTTTTCCTTTTTACAACACCTTATGATCTTCTTTTTAAACAGAAATCTGTGGGCATTTTGGTATGAATAGTCACAGATAGACCCACTTTGTCCAGAGAAAGTAAGATAAACAGCAAGTCTAATTTATCTACTCTGATTTTTAGAAAATGTTGATCACTGAAGCTTGGTACTTGACCTTGGCTTGGATTCTTGTTCATTGTCCCTGAATCACACCCATGTTGCTTTCTGTCATGGAATGAAAGGTCTTCCAGCATAGAGGGCATTGAAGCACCAGAATTACAGACTTTAGAAACATTTGGCAAACTTCAGTAAATTTTGCTGGTTCATCAAGGTATTTCCAAATTGCGTCCATTTGCAGGTTTGCAAAGCGCAGAGTTTGCAAAGTAATTTGTGTGACCTTCCCTTCCTAGTACCAACCAACCTATTTGCAGCCACATAGCTCTAGACTAATAGAAATAAGACTTTTATGCTGCTTTTGCCCAGAGAGGAGAATACTTCTGGAGGCAATAGAGATGGTGTAAATAGCAGGGAGGAAGCTGAGAGGCAGGAGAAAGTTATTAGCATGTAAGACTTTGTACCTTCTACAGAAAAGTTTGCATATAAGAATTTAGGACCAAAAGCTCCATACTCATTAAGGAGAAAAAAAAACAAACCAAAACAAAAACAACAACAGAAACAAACCAAAAAAACAACAAAGAGAAGAATCCTGTTGAAAGAACTAGCAGAAAAAAAAAAGTCATTTTGGAATGGATGATAAATGCATATAGCAGATGAAGAGGCACATAAGAAATACATGGCTGCTAGACCAGGACTTTGAATTAACTTCAGTAGGTGGAGCCAGGAAACAGCAATGAGGATAAAACAAACCATGTGTACTGGAATAATTAGATAATTCTCTGATACAGCCCACACAGTCTTGGCTGTTTCAGGCCTGTTTCATGGCCAGTTCCCTGTGTTCCGATGTCATCCTCCATCCATTTCCCTCACTCTGGACTAAGTTCCTCTGCAACCACAAGCAGATGTTCTCCAGACTAAAATTCAGAGCAGAGCAAACAAGCCATATTGGAAGGTTTAAATAGGTTGTGGGGTCATATGGCATCTACCCAGAGCTGGCAATGCTTTGGAAACCCTTTAAGAGCAGGCAAATGAGCACAAAGTAGGAAGAAAATTTTATAGCTCTAAATGTACCACAGTTTATGCTCTTAAAATATTTCAGCACATCCATAGGGAAAAAGTCAGGAGGAACACCACATTTATCTGATTATATCTCAACATGTTGTACTCTTAAAATTGTACATCCATCATTTGAGATGATTTATTGTGCTCTTCACTTGGAGCTTCTGTCAGTTAACAAGAGCTAGTTCACTAATTTACAATTCTGTGAAATCAAAGTCTGTAGAGCTGCCATTTTACCCAGATTATTTTTAGTGTTTCACTTACACAGAAGGAAGTAGCAACATCTTGTGATCAAAGACAACTTGAAAGTTCAGAGTGCCAACACCAGCTCTTCATCAGGTGCTAGCTGACTCATTGGGTTTTAATGGGTAAAATGAGTAACTAACAATTATTAAGGTAGTAGCTGATAAGAGTGTCACTGAAGTTAAGTGAAGTGGACAAATGCTTGTCCTAATGAATGCTGATGATGACTCTGGAGCCAGTTAGTTAATACTCCTAAAGCATTAGAAAAACTGAATAAAGCGTAGGGAAACACTATGATTTATTACCATCAGTTTTTTGTGCCTTCTCTTCTTTCTGTGGATAAAATTGCTGCAGATCTGCAGGGCTCTCTGCCTACAGCCCCACTTTGTCGCCCCTGGACCCGGCGTCAGCACCCCCGGCAGCCGTTCTCAGCGCTTCACGTCCCAAAGGGCAAAGGTAGCACCGCAGAGAGGCCGGCGAGCAGCCGCGCCGGTCCCGGCCGGGAAAGAGCCGAGGGGTGCGGAACAGCGCGGAGC
>JANHFX010017024.1:0-27083 GCA_027560015.1 Chloroceryle amazona | reverse complement strand
GATTTACTAATGGTAGACTCTACCCCCTCATCCACATCATCAGTAAAGAAATTGAATAGAACTGGGCGCAGTACTGAAATGAACCCTGGGGACACCACTGTTCACCGGACACCAACTGGATGTGGCACCATTCACAACCACTCTCCATGCCTGGTCGTCCAGTTTTTAACCCAGTGAAGGGTGCACCTCCCACAACACCTGCTGTGGAGACTGTGTCAAAGGCTTTGCTGAAGTCTAGGTAGACCACATCAACAGCTTTCCCTTCATCTACCAGATGGGTCACCCAGTCATAGAATGAAATCAGATTGGTTAGGCAGGACCTTCCTTTCCCAAACCTGAGCTGTCTGGGCCTGACACCCTGGTTGTCCTGTACATGCTGATTGATGACACTCAGGATGATCTGCTCTGTAACTTTAACAGCCATCGAGGTCAGGCTGAGAGGCCTATAGTTTTCTGGATCCTCCTTTTGGTCCTTCTTGTGGATGGGAGTCACACTGGCCAACCTCCAGTCATCAGGGACCTCTCTGGTTAGACAGAACCAGTGATAAATGATGGAGATCAGCTTAGCTTGCTCCTGTGTCAGCTCCCTAAGCACCCTAGGGTGAATCCTATGTGGACCCGTAGACTTGTTGGGATCTAAGTGTCACAGCAGATCACTAACTACTGTATTTTGGGAGGTATATTCTGCTCCCCATCCCCACCTACCAACTCAGGAGCCCAGTTGCCGTGAGGATAGTCAGTCTTTTTGTTGAAGACTCAGGCAAAGAAGGCATTGAGCACCTCAGCCATTTCCTTGTCTTTCCTTACTATGTTCCCCCCTTCATTCAGTAAGGAATGGATGGCCCTCCTTTTGTTATTAATATATTTATAAAAACACTTCTTATTACCCTTGACAGAATTGCCCAGCTTGAGGTCCAGCCAAGCCTTTGCATCTCTAATTCTCTTTCTACGTGACCTTGCAATGTCCTTAAACGCTTCCTGGTTCTCCTGCCCCTTCTTCCAGGGTTGATACGCTTTTTTTTCTTTTTTCCTGCAAAAGCTGCCTAGTTGAGCTCTACCCCCCTGGATCATTTTTCAGCAGGTTGGGATAGCCTGCTCCTGTACCTTCATCATTTCATTGTTAAAGTAAGCCCAGCCTTCCCAGGCCTCTTTGCTTTTGAGGGCTGCTTCCCAAGGGACTCTCCGAACCAGCATCCTGAATAGTCCAAAGTCCGCTCTCCAGAAGTCCAGGGTCGAGGTTTTACTGACGGCCCTCCTAACTTCACATATTGAAAATTCTATCATATCATGGTCACTCTGCCCCTGACGACTTCCAGCCACCACATATTCCACCAGCTCATCCCTGTTCATAAAGAGTAGGTCTATTGGGGCACTACCCCGGTAGGCTCACTTACCAGCTGCAACAGGAAGTTGTCATCCACACATTCCAGAATCCTCCTGGACTGCCCCCGTTCTGCTGTGTTGTACTTCCAGCAGACATCTGGTAGGTTGAAATCTGTCATGAGAACAAGGGGTAGTGAACGCCAGACATCTCCCAAGGTATTGAAAGAATGTCTCATCAAAGTCTATATCCTGTCTGGGTGGTCTGTAGCAGACTCCCACCAGGATATCAGCCTCATTGGCCTTCCCCTTCATCCTTATCTATAGACTTTCCACCTTGGTTTGTCTAACATTGAATTCAAGACAGTGAAAACACTCCTTAACATATAACACTACCCCTCCACCTCTCTTTCCTTGTCTATCCCTTCTAAAGAGCCTGTATCCATCCACTGCAGCACTCCAACCATGTGAGTCATCCCACCACATTTCCATGATGGCAATTATATCATGGTTTCCCTGGTGCACAGTAGCTTCTAACTCCTCCTGTTTATTGCCTATGCTATGGGCATTGGCATACATGCTCTGGATCCGAGGCAAGGACATCACCTCCAATACCAGTATGTCCCCTGAGGCATATCTTTGGCAGTCATGGGTTTGTCCCCCTCCCCATCATCTAGTTGCAACCTCCCCCCTGCCATGGGTAGGGACATCTCCCACTAGAGCAGGTTGCTCAGAGTCCCACCCAGCCTGGCCTTAAAAACTTCCAGGGATGGAGCTTCCACCACTTCTCTGGGCAACCTGTTCCAGTATCTCACCACCCTGATGGTAAAGAACTTCGTCGTAATGTCCAGTCTGAATCAGCCTATCTCTGGTTTTAATCCATTCCCTCCAGTCCTACCACTACCTGACATCCTAAAATGTCCCCACCAGCTTTCTTGTAGGCCCCCTTAAGATACTGGAAGGCCACACTATGGTCTCCCTAGAGACTACTCTTCTCCAGTCTGAACAACCCCAACTCTCTGTCTGATCGTATAGGAGAGGTGCTCCAGCCCTCTGATCATTCTCGTGGCCCTTCTCTGGACATGTTCCAGTGCGTCCATATTTTTCTTGTAATAGGTGCTCCAGAACTGGATGCAGTACTCCAGGTGAGGTCTCACAAGAGTGGAGTAGAGGGGGAAAATCACCTCCCTCAATCTGCTGGTCACACTTCTCTTGATGCAGCCCAGGATACAATTGACTTTCTGGGCTGCAAGTGCACACTGACAGCTCGTGTTGAGCTTCCCATCCATCACTACACCCAAGTCCTTTTCTTCAGGGCTGCTCTCAAGCCAGTCACTACCCAGCCTATATTGGTGCTTAGGATTGCCCTGACCCAGATGAAGGAGGTCCTATATAGATCTTGATTTTCAGAGCAATGCTTGAACTGTAGGATGCCCTACTGACCATCTTTCTTATATTTTTTCAAATGTCACCAAGTGCCTAGATATGTGCTGTTGATAAATATGTTCCACTGGAACTATTCTGGAAGCAGTAGTATAGCCCTGTCTCTTTCGGATTTTTAATTTTTGTAGATAATCCTTGTGTATTGCTGTCCTGGGTTCATCTGGGATAGGGTTAATTTTCACAAGAAGCTGTAAGGGGCCAAAGCCAGGGCAGACAACTGAAACAGCCAATGGCATATTTGATGGCATATTTGATGGCATATTTGATGCTATACTGACATCATGCCCATTATGTAAGAGGGGCAGCTGGGTAATTTGAGCAGCAGCTGGATTGGCCACTGGCATTTGCTTCTGGGTGGTGAGCAGTTGTGTTGTATATCATTCATTTTATAGATTATTTCAACAGTATTACCATTATTACTGTTCATACTTCTCACTTTGTGTTGTCCTTAACCTTGTCCTTAAACTGTCCTTAACCCATGGGGTTTTAAATTTTTGTCCCAATTATCCATGACAGTCCTTTTTGGTGTGCATGTGTGGCTCAGTGGGTTGAGGTAATGACAAATGTGATCAAAAGGGTGTTAACCCAATTTTGTTACAGACACTTTTTTATATTAGTTAATAGTGCGTGGTCACAACGTTGGTCCATTTGTTTGCAAATCCTTATGTGCACTATGTGTTCCCTTCAGTGGTGTTCATGTGTGGTTATACCACTGGTCACAAGGTTAAGCTGGTATGTGTATGCAGCATTGACGTTTATTAGTAATCTCACCCAATCTATGGGACACATAGGGGAGGGGACTTTCTCAGCTTTGGAGAGTTGTGACACTATCCTTGGGACATCCAGGCCAGCATGCTCTTGGTACTATGTCTTCTGAATGTATCCTGGGTCTTAATTAGGTTTACACGTTTTTGTTTTTGTTTTTGTTTTTTCCAGAGTACCACCCAGAAATCTGCCACAAGGCTGGATAGTATGAGTGGCAGGGCATCTGGATGAGTATAGCCAAGTGCCTAGTGGTCACTTCCAGTGTTTTGGAATTGTACCACTGAAGAAGTGCAGAATCCTGATAAACCAGTAAAATACTTGGAAGGAGTATGTTGTCAGCTTGGCAATTCCAGAGACACACAAATCACTGCAATGTGTTGGGGCCTTGCCCATGCCTGTTGAGTCCTTTTCAACACTACTCAATTCTCTCAAGGGGAAGAGAAGGTCTCTGGACCTAAAACCAGACAGGCAGGTGCTGCAGCTGAACTAGAGTACTAGGCTGTGCCAGGGTCAGTTACCCCTATCCAGAAAAAGAAGCACATTGCTTAGCAAAGGATGAAGATGAACGAGGGTTATGATGAGAGCAGGAAGAAGAGGCATAACCAGAGGTAATCACCTGATCCCTACTGCTGAGTGAACTGCAAGATATGCAAATGGATTTCAGCTGTCATCCAGGTGAGCAGATCATCACCTGGCTGCTCAGATGCTGGGACAACAGGGCCAGTAGTTTGTAATTTCAGGGTAGGGAAGCCAAGCATCTGGGATTCCTGTTTAGGCAAGAGGGCATTGACAAGGCTGTTGGAAAACAGTCACAAGCCCTCAGCCTCTGGAGGTGACTCTGGTCAGGCATAAAGGAAAGGTACCCCTTCAAAGAAGTTGTTACATGTCAGTTAGGGAAGTGGATCACCATGGAGAGAGGTATCCAGTACCTGAGGGAATTAGCAGTGCTAGAGATGATTTCTAACAGTCTGAATGATGAGCAGTGACACACACAGATTCAGATGAAGTCCAATAGACTTAGGAGAATAGGAGAGTTGGTCTTACTTCTGATACATCTTGAAGGATCTTCTAAGTTGTTTTCCCAAGAAGTGGGTGACTGATCAGGATTCTAGGGGCCCTGCCTCCAGCCGGGTGGAGGAAAGGGAGAATCAGGTTTCTGGAGTGTGTGGATCCGATGGCCTGGCACGCCAGACCCACAGGACTACAAGGCTTTAGTAGATACTGGGGCATTGTACACCCTGATGCCATCAGGGTTCAATGGCACTGAACAGAGGGATCGAACCCATCTGTATATCTGGGCTGACAGGGAGATCCCAGAAGCTGAAGTGAGTCCAACTGGGAAAGAGTGGCATAATCATCTCCTTTGTGACTGGCCCAGATGCCCCATGCATCCTTGACATGGACTGTCTCAGGAGAGGGTATTTCAAGGAGCAAAAGGGTACCAGTGGGCCTTTGGTATCGCTGCCTTGGAGGAAACTGAACAGTTGTTTACCTTGTCTGATCTCTTGGAGGACCCTTCTGTGGTGGGGTTGATGAGAGTTGAAGAACAGCAGGTGCCAGTCACTAGCACAACAGTGCAGTGATGTCAGTATCATACCAGCTGAGATTCCCTGATCCCCATCCAGAAGCTGCTTTGTCAACTAGAGACCCAGAGGGTGATCACCAAAACTTGCTCAGCCTTCAACAGCCCCAGATGGCCTGTGTGATAATCCAGTGGGGGAGACTGCCAGTGGACTACTGTGGCCTGAATGAGGTTAAACCAGCAATGAGTGCTGCTGTCCCAGACATGTTAAAGCTTCAATATGAACTGGAGTCGAAGGCTATCAAGGGGCATGCCACGATTGATATTGCCAATGAATTTTTCTCTATTCCAATAGCACCAGAGATCAGGCCACACTTTGCTTTCCCTTGTAGGGGTGTCTAGTACAGCTGGAATCAACTGCCTCAGGGGTGGAAAGAAGACTCAGAAGAAGAACGATTTAAATTGGGACACTGAGCAGTAACAAGCCATTGAACAAATTGAACAGGAGATTGTGCATGCAGTAGCCCTTGGACCAGTCCAAGCAGGACAAGATGTTAAGAACATGCACTACATGGCAGCTGGAAAGAATGGTCCTACCTGGAGCCTCTGGCAGAGAGCAGCTGGGGAGACCCAAGTGCAACCCATAGGGTTCTGGGGTCAGGGGTACAAAGGATCTGATGTCAACTACACTCACAACTGAACAAGAGAGCCTGGCAGCATATGAAGGAGTTTGAGCTTCCCAAGAAGTGGTAGGCACTGAAGTACAGCTCCTCCTGGCACCCTGACTGCCAGTACTGGGCTGGATATTCAAAGGGAAGGTTTCATCTACACACCATGCAGCTGATGCCACGTGGAGTAAGTGGGTTGCCCTGATAACACAGGGGGCTTGAACAGGGAGCACCAACCAACCAGGATCTGGGCATAACATAGAAGTTGTAGAATAATGGGTCAATAATGCCCTGGATTTGGCTAGGTCAGGGTTAATTTTCACAAGAATCTGTGAGGGACCACAGCCAGGTTAGACAACTGAAACAGCCAATGGGATATTCAATACCATGCCCAAGAGGTGTGTGCATTGGCTGGTGGGGCAGAGAGCGGGGTTAATTTGAGCATTGGGTTCCAGGTGGTGAGAAGGTGTGGTTTATATCACTCATATTATTTCATTAGCATTATTGTTATTGCTGTTCTTTCTTCTCAGTTTGTATTCTGTTAAACTGTCCTTATCTCAGCCCACAGTGTTTTATATTTTTCTTCTGATTCTCTTTCCCATCCCATGGGTTGGGGAGGAGTGAGCAATCAGCTACATGGTGCATAGTTGCCAGGTGGACCTAAGCCATGACAAAGAAAATTAGTTCAGGGAAAAAGTGTTCAGAACTCTAATAAGAGGGGTGCATAGACTTTGAAAAATAGGATGTGTTTTAGGTGCTTAAGGAGGTAGAGACAGACAGAATCACCTGTTGAGAACAGAGTTATGGTGCTGCCTTTTTTCTTTTTCTTTTTTTCTATTCCTTCCCTGCATATTTTTTTTTTCCCCTCCCTCATTTCCTTGACAAGCATCTTTAAAGAGATTAGTGGTGGTAGTGATGATTCCTGTATATTATGTGTGCATGCTCCATCTTATGACCAAGTTCAGGAATTGATGCTATATAGTAAGGAGTTGTTGTTTGAAAGTACTTCCTTGTTACCACTAGCGTTGGTGATGACAAGAATTGTAGCTCTGTTTTGGTAACGTATCACTGTAGAAAATAAAGAGAAAACTTTCAGTTGGGGATGTACATATATGAAATAAAATACAGTCATCTCCTAATTCAAAATGGTATCTAAATTAATTTGGTAATCATAATCTCTTCCGTTCCATCATTATTAATACTGTTTTGTGTGTGTGTGTGTATAATACCAATTTATAATTTCCTGCTTTAACAAGTAATAATGTGATTATTTTCAGCAATATTTAATGTGGTAAATCTTCATCACTTTATAAACTGGTACCTCTTATAGCTTGTCCTGCACCTACCTGTTTAACAGTTACTGACTTAAATGGCTTATGCTCAGATTTTGACATGGTTTGGGGTCAAAATTTGCTGAAAATGTTCTGGGAAACAGTGGTATATTTTGTTTGTGTGTTTTTGGCCTCTTTCACAGAAATTGTGGGTGGGAGAAGAGAGCCGTGGAAGAGACGGAAGTATCTTGGAATGCCTCTAAATAAGAATACACTGTCATGATTGCTTGAGCTATTTGCATTCTTTCCATTGCTTGAGAAATTAGATTCTTGGAAGACTATGGAGTTTTAGTCTAATAGCCTTGGAAGTTAGGCATATGAGGAAACCATTACATGTGTCTGCAAAAATTAAGTCAAGATTGTTCCTCAACATACCAACCTTAATTTTTTTAGTACTTGAATTTTTGTCCTTAAACATAATTTGTGTGCTGTTATGTCATTATTTCCAATCCCTTTCTAATCTATGCTGATATCCATTACAGGTTACTCAGGCCTGACTGCAGTAACATGAAAATAATGTGACTGCTTATTTTTTATTCCCACCCCTCCTTTCCTTTTGAAACCTACACTTCATTCAGCTCAAATTAGGACTTCTAAGAAGCATTCAAAATTGTAATTTTTTTTTTTTTTTCTTATCCCCTTTCATACTGGTATTTGACTGATACTGGCTGGGTTTCTGTGGGGATTTCAAAGGGAACATTATATATACAGAACCTTTTGGCTGACAGTATCAACTTTCTATGCCAAATTAAGTTAATGTTCAAGGATTGATCAAGCTAGTTTGTTTTGTTTTGTTTTTTTAATTTACTTAGCTTTTTAAGCAGTCAAGTGAGTTAGCTTGAGATGGAAGAGAAGGTTGTACTATTTGCCCAGAGAAATATTTATATATGAGGTTCTAGTTGGAAAAAAATGAGACTGTCACTAAGCTACTAAGTGAAGATTTCTGAGGTGATGGATTTCTTTGATTTATTTGTTATTACATCCTCCGAGGGAATGGATGTGATTTACTAGATGTGCCTTTTCCCAAAACAAAAAGGAGATTGTGGGAAAGGCGTTTTGGATAAATACCACTTTAAAAGCTGTATGTATCATCTAGCAGTTTATGTTTTAGTCTTCATCTTTTTTTAACTACCATTTCATCTTTGTGGTCAAGAGCTTAGTGCTTCAGTTCTAGAACAAGCTCTTCTATTTGGCTTCAGGTCGATCAGTTTAGGTTTGAGGCTTTTGGGGATTTGGGAATGAAGTGGAGATGGTAAACACCTTTGCATCTTTTACACCCTGGTCTTAGAAGAAGTTTCACCATTCACTTCTGTGGCCCTTTTGGTTTTTGGACTTCCTAATAAGAGCTAATTAGATGTTTATGTAAATCTCTAAAGGTCGAGTTGGCGGGAAGAGAGTGGATACACTTTTCTGTTTTTGTTTAGCAGTTGTTGTGAGTTGTTTGTCTCTGTATCTATGTATCCACAAAGAAGATGAGTGCTGTTCAGTGTCCTTTGGGGGCCTACTACCTGCCTCAGTGGAGAATCAACAAAAAAACCTATAGTTATGGCTTTCTACATTGTTGCAGTTAGAGGGTACTTAATTCAGTTGTATACATGAGAAAGACAAAAACTCTTTACTGCTTCTGTTCTTTACCTTTTCTTTTCCTTAAGTGTGCATACTATTATATGCATAAAGCAACAGAGACTGTGATGGAGAGCAATACACTTGTACCTTAGATTGGTGGTTTTCAAACTGTGTGTGTGGGCAGAAAGTTTGCTCTGAAAAGCAGTCTACGTATGTGAAGTATCTGAAACATTTTGTACTTGAAAAGCGGGGTGCAGAATGTGCTTTTTGAAAGCAACAAACGAACAAAAAAACCCCAAGATTTGTCATGCTGAATGGCAACTGTGGAAGTGGTTGGCCCAGTAGTGTTCTTGATCTACCATCTCATGATCAGAATTTTCAGCCTAACTGTGGAGAGCTTAGCTTCTTCACAAGTGTTCATTTAAAGTTAGAATTGAAAGAATGACATTGATTAAACAACCAATTTACAGGAGCTCTTCTAGATACTCCGGATAGGGGGAATCCTAATGGTGTGTCAAGAATCTCTGTGTTGGTAGGAAGCCAACACCGGCCCTCCTGCATAGGAGGCAGTGTTGATTTCCTTAGAAAGAAGTTGGTATTTTTTTCAATGGCAGGCTGCAGTCTAAATACAACTGTGCACATTTTATTCTGACCCTTGTGCTTGATAATGAGTGACAGTGGTTAGTAAGGAGATCAGGTTGCTGACTGTACAGTTCAGTATGGCTTCCTGTGTTCTTTTCCCACAGGTAAGGAATATGAACTGTCTCATCTATCACAGTAAAGAACTTGTGGAATGAATCATCCTGTGAACTGTTTTTTTCTTTAGAATGGGTTTTCTGATGAAGTTTTTAGACTTCTAAATATCGCAGAAAATAAGAAGGCACTGTAGTATTACTCTTGAAAAAATTGATACATTGACAGCCACCTTTTGGTTTTTGATTGGTTTAGGGTTATTTCCTTGGCTCGTGGTTGGTGTGTTGTTTGTGTTTTTCATTTTTTGTTTGTTTGTGTTTTTTTGTTTGTTTTGTTGGTTTTGTTTTAATATCAGACAGTTACGGGGTAGGGGAGGTTAGGATTAAATTGGAATAGAAACGGTCAAAAATTACCCAATAATCTGATCTTTAAGGGAAAAATAAAAGATGCTAATTTGCAGCTTTGAACCAAACTCAGTAGATAAAATGATTGATTCTGTCTTTTCAGGGGAAGTAGTATGCTTCTAAAAGAAGAAATGCTAATTGATCACACTGCTCTCAAAGAGCATTAGCTGGGGAAATGACCAGTAAGAGGAATTTGAGTGCCTAGAGAATTCAAAACTGGAGTGTCTGCGTCATTTTTCTCTTAATTTGTACTGTATTTTTGTTAAAACAGTGAAACTAATTTCACAATATCCTTACCATAGTTGAGACCTACAGACAGCAATTTCCTCCCCAACATGCTCTTCAGAATTAAAAATGTAAACTTGTTGGAACTAAAAACTAAAGCTAATGTGTCTTGGAGGTTTCTTTTGTCATTTGTCCTCTCCATGCTCTGCACTTCCAGTTTGATTTTGTGTAATTCTGTGTTTAGTCGTGTGGTTATTCTTTAGTTTTGAAAAACCATATAAACTCCAGCTGAGCTATTTGTATACAAAATTAAGAGATAATATTGCATCTTTGTGGAAAGCTTAGCCAAAACTTATCAGCTGTCAGTTGGTCATATCATGTCACAGCTGGTAATAGTTACTTGAGCTTGGCAGATAGTCACTGAAGTTGAGAGTGACATGATAATAAGATAAATACCTTATTTTACAGCATGTCAGTTCATATTGTACCAGAGCCTTAGTATTGGGAGTTTAGGTTATGTTCTGATCAGTCTTCGACCCTCCGCTACAGAAGAACGCTCTATACTTAAAGCTATGTTGTGACTTGAGAACATTTCAATGTGGTGGCATCAGTGTATGCTAATAGAGAAAACAGAATAGAAATGCTTAAAATTGCTTCCTGACAGTATTACTTCTTGACCTGTGACTCCTGGCAGGTCTTGCAGATGTCAGAAAATTTCAGTAATGGATTCAGTCTGACATTTGTCATTTAAAAAGTCACATCACAATTAATAGATCCAGGAGTCAGTGTTGTGTTTTTTCTGCAGTGTCACACTCATTGCCTCTGTGACAACCTTCATTTCCTTCTGAGTAAATGGAAGCCCAGTAGCACGAGTCTCAGGAAGTTGTTAAAGCAATTAAAGGCTTCTCTCTCTCAGCACATTGCATGGTTACCATAGTATCCTCTGCCTCAAAGTCTTTACTGATGATGTCAGTATGCATACAGGGGCTGTTCACTGAACATGGGGATGATTCAGCCCTTGCTAAAGATCATAAGCATCTCTCCATATGTTCTATTATCTACTGTCATTTTTAGGATCTTATGATGCTGGAAGGTAAGAGGCTTTTGCTTCATATGTAATTGCTTTTATGTGTTGTAACTGTGAGGTGTCAGGATTGCTTTTATAGTCTTCTGTTGCATTGTTCACTAAATGCATAATGTGTGCTTCAGCTGAAGCAATTGCATAGCTTGTGTAATTTGAATTTGGCAAAGTCTAGCTAATCTTCAACAATATGAAAAAAATGCAGACTAAAAATTCATAAAGTTAAAAACTCAGGAATTTTGTAATTAGAGCTTTTTTTACCAATTAAAATTCCCAGAGCTTTTTTAATTGATAGTAAGAAGAGAACACAGATTATATAATGGGAACATTACCTAAAGAGGAAAATGTACAAGCTTTTCTTTATTAAAAGAAAGCAACATCAAGAAAAATTAACTCCCAACTCACTTTTTTTTTTTTTTCCCGGTCTTTTTATGTGGATAGTAGAACAGTGGATGAGCATACTCTCCTGCAGGTATTCTCCATGCAATTTTGTTATTATAAGGAAGTTTGAATTCTCATTGAAATCTACTGTTACTCTTTAGGAAAGCAGATGTTCTGCTGTTCATCTCGAACAGTGGGAAAAACATAACAAACAATAAAGGAACTGATTTTATGAGAAACTTAGAGGATTCCTGCACATTTTGGCCTTACAAGCTAAGTTTACTTGTAAGCCCGAGATGCTAAGCTGTCAACTGTCTGGTTTCACAGTTGGAAACTCTTCTTTTCTTTTCCAAGTTCACTTTCTGAGTTGCCTTGGATTACAGTGATTGCAAATACCCATGCCTACAAAAACCCCAAAACTGTAGGAGCTACGTTGCAGAAATAAAATAACTGTCTTTTTCTAAGTTCCCTTTTAATGCCTTGTGATTTCATTTTGGGTTTAGTGTATGGGGGTTTGTTTGTTTATTTTGGTTTTGGCTTGTTTTTATTGTATTTTTATTTGGTGTTGCAGGAAATTCTACATTAAGACAGTGTGTTTTGTACAAGTCCACCAATGTGAAATTTTTACCCTTCCCCCCCTGTTATATAGTATGGAAATATTTCTTTCTTCTCTTCTATTGGTTTTGATTTATGTTTTCTGGCTGTAACATCCATTGTTTTATTTAGACACTAAGTGTTTTTGGGGAATGGGTTTCTCCATTGACACTTCTAGCCAACAACATGAAGTGTTTAGTACGTGCTGACCACTGAGACACTTATCCGGTGTAATGTGCATATGAGATGTGGAAAAAATATTAATCACAATAGACATGGTGCGTTAGAATAATGCACAGGAAGACAATCTAGTGACAATATTATAGTAATTTTTGGATATCTTTAAGTCCATGTAGACTGAGGATTTTTTGCTTTCTAGTACAAGATTTGCAGGGAAAAATAGAAGCAAAAAATCCTGAAGATTCTGTAGTCAAACCTTTGAAACTGCTTTGGTCAAGTGTCAAAAAGTTTTATATAATTGTTCAGAAAAAATAAAAACTAAAGATCCACTCATAATTTCCCTTCCTGAAAGCTTGGGGGAAAAAAAAAAACAAAACAACAAAACCAACAAACAACTAATTCTGATGATTTTGACATTTTTCTATTGAGTTTCAATTGAGCAGTTATGTGAATTGAGCAATTATGTGAATAAGGAAACATATTTCAAGCTGCATGTATGTGCTGGTTGTCTTATATAGCTTTTCATGAAGTTGAGTAGGTTGATGGTGAGCTTAAATGCAAACAAGATTATTATTCCAAATATTAGGAATACTATTTTTGAAGACAGAAACTATTTTAGAAGACAGGTGAAGATTTCAGTTAGGAGAAAAAAAGTTTATGTGGAGTACACGTAAGTGGAGCAGATTGTGCATGCAGTGTACAGTTTTCATGTATTTGTAAGTTGGTTTTATTAAACTTTTCTGTCTGTATCTTTTGGGCATGTTTTTTCAATAGACCAAAGTGAACCTATACATGAAAAGGTGATTTTTTTAGTTACTGTATATATGAAAAAACAAAGTGATTTGAACAAAGGAAAGTCCTGTTCTTCAAAATAAAATCTTATTATAAATTTATAATAAATCAGTGTAACTGTCACTTTCAAGGGAAAAAATGAATAAAATGTTTCTCTTTTTTGAATAAGCACTGTAAATGTGCAAAAAGGAATAGTCGTTATATACAAACAGAAATGCTTCATCTTTGCCTGTACAGTTACTCACCAACATTGAATACTACATATATTTAAATGTTAATAGCTGCTCTTCCACCCCGAAGTTGAATATGACAGTTGTTAAAGTTATTAAAGTGTTATTAATTCAAAACGTCGTACTCAGATTTAAAGGGAATTTGTAATTCTACACTGTTGAGTCTGTGTGTTAATAATTATTGCTGTAACATAGTTAACCACTGAAATGTAATTAGTGCTTTGAAGTACTATTTTTGGTAGTATATAGTAGCAGCAATGACATTTATAATCTTTAGGATTGTATTACTTGTCCCTAAAGACACTGTTGTATGGATTACTGGGTTTTTAGGTTGTATTTTCTCTCAAGTGTGTGCATTTGATTTTAACTCTGGTCTCAGTTAAAAGCAGCATACTACAAACTGTCTTGGAAGTTGTTAAAATGTCATTTAGCTATTGGTTGTTACTTCCTAAATTTGCTTTTAAACTGCTTTGATTGTGTTATTTTGTAGATGCGCATAATGTTACATGGCTATCACTGAAAGGAAACAAAGGGGTTTTCTATTAAAACCAAAAATATTTGTTGAAGAACACTATCATAAAGACTAGTAATCCCTCTTCAGATCACATTGACAGTTTGCAGGTGAGTTGCATACATGGATGGAGATGAATTTTCAGTTCTAGTTCATTTTATTTCTGCTTAATGAGTAAAAAAAAAACCTGGCTGCTGCTGGGTAAAAAATGTCTGCATGTCCAGGCCCAAAGAGTGGTGGTAAATGGAGTTAAATCCAGGTGGTGGCCAGTTGTGAGTGGAGTCCCTCAGGGCTCAGTACCAGATCTGGTTCTGTTTAACACCTTTATCAATGATCTGGATGACAGGATCAAGCGCACCCTCATTGAGTTTGCAGACATCACCCAGGTGGTGGTAGTGTTGATCTGCTCGAGAGTAGGGAGACTCTGCAGAAGGATCTAGAGACAGACTAGATAGGTGGACCAAGACCAAATATATGAATTTCAACAAGGCCAAATGCCTTGCTAGGTGATTCTGCGAGGGGGTGATTCTGCGAGGGGGTGATTGATAGCTGGCTGAACATGAGCCAGCAGCGGCACTGAGGTGGCCAAGAAGGCCAACAACATCCTGGCCTGTATTAGGAATAGTGTTGCCACTAGGACCAGGGAAGTGATTTTACCCTTGTGCTTGGCACTAGTGAGGCCACTCCTCAAATGCTGTGTTCAGTTTGGCACCCATCACTACAAGAAGGACATTGGTGTACTTGAACGTGTCCAAAGAAAGGCAGCAAAGCTGATGAAGGGCCTAGAGCACATGTCTTATGATGAGCAGCTGAGAGAACTGGGGTTGTTTAGCCCGCAGAAGAGGAAGCTGAGGAAAAAACTTAACTGCTCTCTACAGCTACCTGAAAGGAGGCTGTAGAGAGGTGGGGTTCAGTCTGTTTGACCTAGCAGCAAGTGATAGGAGAAGAGGAAATGGCCTCAAGTTGCACCATGGGAAGTTTAGATTGGATATTAGAAAGAATTTATTAACTGAATGGGTTATCAGGCATTGGAACTGCTTGCCCATTCAGGTGGTGGCATCCCCATCTCTATAGAGCTAAGAGTTGTGTAGGCATAGTGCTTAGGGATATGGTTTATTTAAAGACTAGTCCGTGTTAGGTTAATGATTGGACTTGATCTTAAAGGTCTTTTCCAATCCAAGAAATTCTTTATTTTACTCCTCTGCTACCCTATGCTAAGCAGTTCTTCAAGTGACTTTAAAAAAAAAAAAAGGACAAGTACTCTGTGTTGAGCTTGTGTCAGACATATGAGAGTTCCTGTATGCAAGGAAGTCTGCGTTGGTTTTTGTTGTTGGCGTTCTTTTTGGTTTTGTTTGTGTTTTTCTTTGTTTGTTATATTTGTTTGGTTTTGTAGTTTGTTTGTTGTTTGTTTTTTTTTTTCTTGTTTTGTTTTATTGTTTTGTTTTGGTTTTGTTACATTCTCTTAAGGTGTTCTTCCTGCTTTGTATCCCAGCATAGGAGGAAGAATGAAATTCTGTACCCAGCAAAAACTATTAGTATTGGTTTTGGGGAGCAGTTGTAAGAAACTATTATACTTTGCCACATTAGACACAACCGTCCAGTAAATAATGTGTGTAGCAAAGGAGAAGTGACTGTCCAAGGCAGCATAACTGTTTCTTTAATGACTTTGTCTAATGACATAGCAGTAGTTTGAGGTTGGGCACCTCTTGTTTTCTTCTTTCTTTATAGGAATATTTTTTTTCCCCACCAGGGCTTTTAACTCTATGTTCAGATTTCACATTCGAACAGTTCCTTACAGAAACAAGGCTTCTGTTTGTTCTTCCGCTATAATCCTGTTAGGTCACTTATAGGGGTGCATGTTTGGGTGTACTCTATTTGTATTGTAATACTTGCAGATGTACCTGAGATCTTCTGTTACATTGGTGTCATTAATCACTGGCATGCTTTCTCCATTCTGAGAAGAAAAGAAGCAGGGTTGTAGGATGACTGAGAGAAACAATAAAGACTTCTAAAAAAAATTATTTTTTCAAGTCTGTAATACTAACCATGCAGAAGGATGTTAAAGAATTAAGTGGAATTTCAAAAGGATGTTGAGAATCAAGAGATGGGATGTAGTTACCTGAAAAATGGACCGAAGAGAAATTATTAAAGAAAAAAAAAGGCTTGAATGGTGTCAGTTAGGAACCCTTTCTGTTTCTGCTAAGTGAGAACAAGATTATGTAATCTAATGCTAATAATTTTTGATGATGTTAAGTCAATTCAGCGTCTGGTTGCTGGTGAAGAGAGTAGTTTTTCTTTTGCTTTCCTTGATCTCATACTCCTAGTACTATTTTCTCCCTACAGCAGTCATCGGGTGAGTTCATTGAGCTGGCCAATGCCACAAAAAAATCTGTAACAAAACAAATGGCTTTTCCACCAAATCAGTGAGATGAACCTACTGCGCTTCAAACTATGGACTCAAAGTCTGTCACAGTACAGAAGATGGGGATCAACTGCTTTATGTGCATGAGCTCTGAGCACACTCCACTTTATTAGCTTAGCCATAAAGTGGAACCATGCCCTAGAATTCTGGTGCTTTGGTGGTTTTTGTTTGTTTGCTTGTTTGGGTTTTGTTTTGTTTTAAATCTCCCTGCTCAAATTTGATTGTGAATTAGAAGAGTTGGTTAGCACAGGAAATTTTAGTTAACTGATTTAGCTGATTTAAATGAAAAATTTCTGAAAGTTTTTCCCTAAAGTTTAGGAAAGTTGCTATTCAGATAGAGGTCTTAGAGAAATTTTTCACCTTGTTTAAAGATTAATATTACTCTTCATTTTCTGTTTCATTAAAATCTGGAGTGTTAAGTTATGTGGTAAAAGCTAGTCTACATTCCCACAAAGGAGCAGAAAGACAATGGTAGGTGGGGAACGAAAATAACATCCTGCCTTGGCTGTGCCAAGGCCTTTCACAAGTGGCCCTTCCTCAGGACATCAAAGGTCTGGTCTCTGCACAAGAGTGAAAAAGTAGGCAGCAAGGGGTACTCCAAATTAGGGAGTCAGAGGGGGGATGCAGTTTGTCTGGGAACCCTACCAGGACTGGCCCAACAGTCTTAGCTCCAGTGTCTAGCTGTGAAACCCATCAAAGTGAATCAACTGGGAACAACTTTTGGACCTAGGGGAGTTGCTCCCTATGGATATGGGACACATTATGAGATGCAAGCATTTTGGGTTTGCCAAGGCTACTTACAGGATACATAGGGGAAGAAGCAAAAGCAGGGAAAGGGGTGTGGTGTGAAGTGACTTGAGGTTGGACAAAGGTGTGAAAATGTAAGGATGAGGTGTTAAAAAAGGGTGGGTCATGTGCAAATAGTGTGATGGTCAGTATGCCTGTCTGGCCGTGCTTTGTCCAAGGTCAGCACAGTCTGTCCTGTCTACTTGTTAAATTCCTTTCTAACTCTTCCTGATGAGGGTTCTGAGTGCAGCCACTGGGATCACACAACAGGTTGGAGGGACCACATGACAATGGTGCAGTGATGAGAGATGAGAGTGAGTGGATTTAAGTGCAAATAACTGAAGTGGCACCAGCAACTGGAGCTAGTATAGGTACGGCTGTGGGGGATATATGGCTATTGAAAGTAAAGCCAGTCTAGCTGATGAGTAGATGGCCTGGGAGAGAGATGTGTGTGCCTCTCACTGAGGACAAGACCATGGGAGGAGCTGGCTAGTGAGGGGACCAGGAGGGTGCCTGCCAGCTGCCAGACAGACTGCATGGATGTATGACTCTAGGGGTGAGACCATAGGTGGTTGGCTCTTGGGAGACCTGTCGAGTCTCAGCCAGCTCTGTGTCTGTGAGTGAGACTGTGCCAGCAATGGCAGCACATCTGGGACCTCAGGGGCTCATATGTCCATGTGGCGGCAACTGGGATTAACAAACCAGCTACTGGGCAGACCCAGTGAGCCCAGCTGCTGGAGGAACCTGCCTTGCATGTACTGCATCTTCTCATGAGTGGACATCCATCCTGCTCAGACAGAGGGAAGTGAGATGAGGCTGTTAGTGCTCTTTGTGTCTGTCTGATCTGTGTGTCTGTCTCTGTGTAAAATTATACATGTGGTATACAAATGTGCTTTGTGTCTATGTGCTTAGTGGTAATACATGCTTTTAACCTCAGTATGGTTGGATGTGGGGACATGTTTGCTGTGACTGCCCTGCCGTTCTTGGCCTCCTTGATCTGGCCGGATTTTGCCATAATAATTTTTTAAGCTTTTTTGCATAGTTATATATTTAAAGCATGGAGCTTCTGCCGTTTTTCCACACAAGTTAATTATAGTGGAGGAAATGCATAGCCTTTCAGAATCAGTCAGTGATGTTTAGTCAGTTACTTCCTGTCTCTTACAACAGTATTTGTACATCTGTGCATGGAATGGGGTGCGGAAGGCCTTGCTGCTTGCGTTTTAGTCAATAGGAGAAAACTGTGCCCTAATCTTGCTAAAATTTGCTGACAGGATGTATAAAATATTTTTAGTCTTGTCAAAATAAATTATTTACAGAATTACATAAGCGCTCATCTCTAAGATTGGATCATTTAATGAGGAGGGCTATACATGTAGAAAAATCCATATACAACTCTTATGCGTCTTTTTTATTATTATTATTTCAAAAAATCTCACTTCCATTGTGCCCATGCCATGGAGATCTCGCCCTCTTTAGCTGTATCAAAATGAACAATCCGCATAACAGATTTTTTTTAACTATCTTTCTTTTAAGTTCCTTTTTTTTTTGTCTGTAACCTTCTGTGCATGTTTGTATAAATGTGTATAACAACTAATAAAATAGTAATAATAGAGGCAGTTCTGGGAGTTAGAACTAGTGTTTTTCTGAATGGATTCCTAAAGTTCTGAGATTTTCATAAATACTTACAGTCCATACTGACTGGTAACCTGTTAATGTACTAAGAAAAACATTTTAAAATTCTGTAGAGCTTGTGTTTTCCTAATCAGATAGTTACATGCCTGAACTGGCAGCTTTGTGTACTCTGTGCTTTTCTATAGTATTGTAATAACTAATTCTGGAGATTTAAAAAAAAAAACAAAACAAAAGAATGCCTTTGTTACTGTTTTTTGTTTTGTTTTGGTTTTTTTTTGGTGGGGTTTGTGTTGGTTTGGTTTTGTTTTGTTTGTTTTTTTGGTGGGATTTGGTTTCGAGTTAGGTTTGGTGGGGTTTTTTTGATTTCTGTTTGGGCTTACATAGCTTTTGTTGTTTGATGTTTGAGACCCCTCTTCCATACCACCCAAGTTGCAGTATTGTTGTTTTTGGTTTGTTGTGTTTGTGGTTTTTTGGTTGTTCTTCTGAATAAAAGTCAAAATTATGAAGGCACACAACTATTTTGGCTTCTTGCTTTCGATCTTTTGATTGTTTAACTTCAGAATAGAAGCAGTGCTGTGCATGGTGAATTTCCACATAAAGGTTGATTTTTGTTTTGTTTTGTTCGGGGGGGGGCATTCATTTGCTTTGCTTTCAAACCAATCCTATTATTCTCAATTCACCTGAATTAATATCAAGGTAAAAAGATTTTCATTGGAGGTGCTGGAAGAATCTTGACTAAAAAGAGAAATTATTGTTCTTCAGTGAAAGCTGCATAGTTTATACTGGAAATTAATTCTATTTCTAGTTTTCAGAATATAAATTTTGGGTTGTTTACAATGGAAAAACAAAAATTTAACATAATAGCTTTGAGGGCTTTTACTTTATCGATAAAGACATCAATGAAAAGAGGGTTGTAGTTTACTTGAAGGGCAAGAAAGGATCAAGTTTTTCAGAGTAGTGTAGAACTTCAGTGTTGCAGTGACTTGGTGTTTAAAGTGGGCTTCATATTCATCAGAAGGAGCATGACAGTACAAAGTTTCCTTGTAGTTCCCCTAGAGTACCTTGATCTGTGGAGCTGTGAAGTACTCCATTCAGTAGTATGCCATTCCTCCCTTTCCTGCTTGGAAGGACCCTACTTGGAAACAGGGATGCCTCAGGGAGTTCTCTGGCTGATAACTCTTTAGATGGGTCTCACTGCCACCTCAGATTGCTGCTATAGAGCTTTGGGATGTCGTAACTGTTTAGTGAATGACCAGACAAGGGTGGGGTGATATTTTTTTATGCTCCCTGTCCCCCCACTGCTGAATTTACTAAGTAATAATTATGTAAGTAAATGAGAATTTATTTAAGTAGATATTTTCCACATACAATTTAAGAGAAGAGTGGGATTTGTTGGTTTTGGTTTTATGGGATTTTTTTTTTCCCCAGGAAGCTCTTAAGCCTTATCTATATTTCAATAACATTTTGACTTTTTTCTATGCAAACAGTGCACAGTGGCTACTCATGGATAACCTCTTTTAGTTAAGGAGTTTAAAATTTAATGTTACAAAATTGTGGAACCGTTGGAGGTATAATGGATGTCTTTTTCTATAGCAATTAAAACACAGATGGAGCTCAGCAGAAATATATTGAGTGGCAGTCAGTGTTACTATGCGTCGAATGTAGGCACCATCTGCCTTTGGCCTGTCTTGAAAGAGTGTTCTCCAGATAATATTTTTGTGATTATTAAGAGGTAATTTTAACTTCTCTGCTTAGGAAAATAGGTATCTTCTGCCCAAAGATCCTAAAGATAATCAGAAAACTAACCTACAATGTGGATAAGACAGAAATTTTAGGATCTGAATATTTACTAAAGTGACAATTACTAGTGGTGTCATAATAACTTTTTTCTTTTTACACTTAAGTGTCCATTCTTGTATCTAGTAAATGGAGAGCTTGTAATACAATAAAATAGCAATGAGAATTTCTAATTTTAGGCAATACTATGGACTACTTTTTGTAGATTTTCTTTAATTGTTTTGTTGTTGTTTCGCAGATAACGTATTATTAAATTCATAATTTATCTATAGAAGAGAACTTTTCTGGGTTTTTGAGATGACCTAAGTTCAGGTTTAGACTGCTGAAAAAAAAAAAATCCTATTTTTTAACCAAACCCACAAAACCTGTCTCAAAAATCCAGATGACAAACTTGGTTTTCAGGCTTCCTTTCAAATCATCTTCTCAGCATTTTTTTTTCTAACGTGGGCTCATCTGTTTTTGTATCAAGATGTAACCTGGTACAGCAATCCACAGAAGCACCAGTGCATGCTGGCAATGCACCAGTTCAAGAGGGTTGTGCCCACAGTACTTATATGTACTTGTTTGGTTGTTTCTTTTTTTCTCAGTAGAGAACTGTTTTAGCAGTCTTTAAACTTCCTCCTTGTCCTTTTTTTTTTTTTTCCTTAATCTGTAGTCTCGTCGAATCTAAAATTTTGTTTTATGATGCCATATAAAATCTTTCTGTCCCTTTTATGCTTTTATGGACAACCTTAAAAACGAGTGTTAAGTAGAAACAATTCAGTCATGTCTATTAGAGCTGACAGACTGAGGCAGAAGATCAAAGACAATGGTGAAATATTCATGTCTCTCATTTCAAGCAAATACTGAATTAACTGAGATACAATGTTTTAAATTTCAGAAGTAACCATTTCCTTGCGGATCAAAGCAGGCACAAAATCGTTGCTTTAGGCAAAGCTTCAAACATTTGGGCTGCAGTTTCCTTATTTGAATTGCAGTTGGTTTTATGGGTTTTAGCTTATAAGTAAGAATTAGACCTGTTTGCTCAGGAAGATTGATTTTCTCAACTCAAACAAGCATTTCATCTGTTATGGGTGAAGTGCAACAGGGCATGGAAAAAAAACCCCTGTGATTTCCGACTTTTCTAATGGCAATAGTTACAATTGTCAGTGAAATACAATTTTGCAAATATTTGTTCTGCTAAGATTGTTTTAAAAAGAAAACAACGACCATTTTTTGTGAACAGGAGTCTTTTCATCGTTTGTGCAAATAGATAAACTTTTATGAATAACTGGCAGATTTGCTTTATAATTATTTTTAAAAAAAGGTTTTCAGATTTTACTTTGTCAGTTTATTTTATGGACATTATTATTTATTTTCTTATTTTTAGTTTGTACAACATAATATCTGCCAAAACTGGAGGTTGCCACTGAATACCTGGTTTCCCACTATATTTGAGAATGGATTTTTATAACTACTTTGTTTCCTGTCTTTAAAACCAACAAATACCAGGAAAGCAAACTTCAGATACATACTGCATCTATTTTCAGAGCAGTATCTTGGAAGGGCACTTGCAGTTAATGTCTCTTGCTTAACTTTCTGGAACTGTGTGGTAGGAATGTACAAGGTGCAAATATGCTTCGGTATAATCTGTTTGCAGCATATCAGCAGTAGCTGCTGAAGCCCCCTGGGAAGCTGTCAGGCTTTCTGTTTGGTACTGCCAGTATTGTGGGGAAAGAGAGCAGTACTGGCTTTTATTTGTGCAGTGCTAAATATAGCTTGTATTAACACAGCTTTGTGTTCTGGGGTTTTATTATTTTTCCTCCCCAAAACATCACAATGATGTGATAGCATTTTATCAGTCCTGTCTGAGTTTCAAGTAACATAAGAATATAGAAACTGTTATTGTTTTCAGCTTGATGCAGAATCTGATTTTATTATCTTTAGCCAAAGTGCCAAGACTGTAATGATGTAAATGATGCAGCTGTTTTGTCATCTGATATAGCAGATACAAAACACCTACAAAAGTACTGGATAAGTAATCAGATATTAAATAGAATTGTCTGTTTTAAGGAAGGGATGAATCAGAAAATGCAACTGTTTGAAAACAAATTTGAGATGACTCAGGTGCTGGTCATGAGTTTATGGAAAGTTCTTCCACATGTTGTGTGTGTATGGCAAGGAAATGAAGATCACCTACCATCTAGCAGTAATGCTAAAAATTCATGAAGAGTACATGCAACTACACAGCATTAGGGTTTTTTTGCTGTGATACCTTTATTCTGTATACGTGCTCTTCCTCTGCACTGCCCATCTCCTTTGCTTCTGTGTAGTCACTGTGAAGAACCAGTGCTCTGTGGCAATTCTGTATTCCTCACAAAAAATGGGATTTTAAATAAACCATTACATAGCCATACAAAGATGATTGTAAAAATGGATTACCGAAGGAAACTAGGAGTGCCTACTGAGCTGGCATGTGTAGCTATTGCAATAATTCAAGTAAAGTCACAGTGGGTTCTCACACCTACTTTTCATCATTTTTCACCAATCTCTATCTGGACATTGGACTATTCACCAATACCCTCTGAATGCAACCTTCCAACTTTCTTTTTCTTAGCTTAAAACATCCAAGTTTAAGTTTGCTGTGTCATCAGTGAATCCTCTAGACAGAAAATAGACGAACACGAACCTCAGTCCTCTTGGCACTGTGGGCACAACCCTCTTGAACTGTTGCATTGCCAGCATGCACTGGTGCTTCTGTGGATTGCTGTACCAGGTTACATCTTGATACAAAAACAGATGAGCCCACGTTAGAAAAAAAATTGCTGAGAAGATGATTTGAAAAGAAGCCTGAAAACCAGGTTTGTCATCTGGATTTTTGAGACAGGTTTTATGGGTTTGGTTAAAAAATAGGAAAGATAATTCTGCATGTGATGCAATGTATAAAATATAACAGCTTTGCAGATGCTACCAAAACTTCTCTGAATAACAGAAGTACTGGTATTATTCCTTCCCACTGCTAAAGTCTGTAGCAATAGAAGCTGACTTCTGGAGGATAAGAGAAGATGGAATTGCAAAGTAAAAGCATTTGAGTCACTGAGACTGTCATATTTGATGAGAGCAAATGTCCGTATTTGCAAAAGAGCTGCACGTCGTCAGATGTGCAGTCCTATCTTGTGGAAGAGTCGGAACGTACTTGAATAAAAAGAGGGAAGGTAGGCATAGAATGTGATCTGAACATGGGGAAAAGACAAATCTCTCTTCCTTCTGGTGTGGAGATTCTGCTGTATGAGTTAGCCTTCATTTCTAACAGTTAAAATATCTTGATTCTATCTGAAAAAGACCATGCCATTTACATTGTTTAATAAAGAATTACTCTCTCTTTTTGTGAGAAAGTAACATGTTTGACTTCTGTCTTTGACTTGGAGCTTGATCTTCAGCTTGTTATAACATTTTCTTCAGTACCTTTATTTCAAGCCTGTATTACCAGAAGGCAGTTCAGATAAAAATGACAGATTTATGGTATGTTTCTCCCTGCCAACTTGTATGCCTCTGATATGGGTGCTAGAGTATCAGAAGCAGAATTCATGTATAATACTGAAGACTTTCTCCCCATTCCATGACAGTTGTTTAGGCTGTGCAGTTTCTAGGGGCTCACTGGTGCAGTTGGATATTTTAAAGCACTGTTGTAATTACTGCCTTATTTTTATTTGACACCAATTTATTTTAATAGTCAGTGAAATAATTTGCCTTACATTAAGCTGCCAGTTAATGTAATCTGTTAGAAAAATGAATGTTTCCTCACTTGAGATAGTAATAGTAGTAATAGTGCTAAAAACTTCTCAGCTACTGATCTGGGTAGTGACCTTTGTGATAGTATGCTTAAGTCTCCTGATAGCTGACCTGCTTCTCTGTTATCACAAACTGAGCAATTTTTTTTTCCTCAAAATTCTTGTCATATTTCACACCGAAACGTATTTAAAGGTCTGGGGTTTTTTTCAGTTTTATCTGAAGGTTAAGAAGGGCTTAAAACGTGACAAGGAAATGTTTGTGTGAACAAATTTTAACACTGACCTAAAAGAATGAGTCTTTGAAATTTTTTTACTTTGCTGTCAGATCTCTTTTTCTATGTGATTACTTTCAATTTACTGCATCTTTGAAGTCTTCTGGGATTCAGTTTTTGTGCCACAGGTCGAATAATTTACTTCTGAGTAAAAGTACATGTCTGAAACTAGAAGGAACTTATACTAAAAATGTATATAATGTTTTGCTTAATACTTGAGAGGTAGGTAAGGAAAAAAAAAAAGCTGTATCCAGCTCAATATATAGTAGTACTCTTTATATTATTTATTTAATTGAGCATTTTGGAAAATTTTATTGGTGATTTTTATTCTTTTCCTGAAAGAATGCATGTTCTTGTCCTGGGAGTGACCAAAATGTAGGAAACCAAAGGGTTTTGTTTATTTGTTTTTTCTTTCTTTCCTTTTTTTTATTTCCCTTTTTTTTTTTTCCCTACAGTTATTTCTACAGCATATGAGTGCATCTTATTTCTTCACTCACCAGTTCATATCCCACACTGCCCGATAGCTTGCACCCTCTGCTAGAAAAATCAGTCCTGTGGATTGGGGAGCTGGAAGTGCGGGATTTAGGACAACTTGCTAAAGAAACAGCTAATACCATCCTAGGAGTAGCTAAAATACTAACCCTGAAAATGTTATGCGGACATATCTGAGCCTGTGTTGCATTTGGAAAAACTTGTGATAAGCATTGCAATACATAAGAAATGTTTCAATCAACTTTTTTCCCCATTGTCAAAAAGTTCAGTAGTATGCCCTTAATAAGCATTAATATGTTAATTAAAAAGTGTTCACTAATCTAAAACTTTATTTTTATTACAGATGCATAAAGTTCACCCAACTAATGTGAAGGTTCTGTAGTTGAACTAGACAAAATACAAATGTGTAAATTAGTTTAATCACAAATTTGTGGAAGGACAGTCTTGTATTTCTGGCTTGTAGTTGTTTCCTGGCACTGCAATAAAATGAAACATTAAAATGCATTCCTAGCTAAAATTAATTAAGAATAACAATTTTATTAGATTTTTTTTTTTATAGCAAAATAGTTTTCTTTAATTGAACTTGTGCCAAAGCAGGTTTGGGCTTTTTTTTTTTCATGTGTACTTGATTATTGAAAATGAAAACCTTAAAAAGTAATGTTTATTACACTACAAACAAAAATCACTTCAACATTCCTGCAAACATACCTCTGTGCTTACCATTTGGTGATGGTTTGGCAGCTTGGGTCATGACCAGGGCTTCCAGTACATATGCATACAAGTGAGCCCTCTCATGAGTAATCCAACCAAATTCATGGGATTAGACTTGCACTCATGTGGAGAAACCCTGTCTCTGCTCATTTAGACTCTGTCTGCTTTATTTTTAAGAGCATTCAGTATTCAGTGTGATGATTGCCTTCAAGAAGTTGGTGTAAAGGAATTGCAAGCCTTTCTGAAACTTGACTTGTTGCTATTTGTGCAGACAGCTTGAATCTTCTTGTGCATTCTGGTTAGCCTGAATAGCAGGCTGTCAGTGTTTACATGTTTCCTCTTCTTGATAACTGAAAAACTTGTGCAAAAAGAAAAGGCATCTCATCTGTGAATAAGAAATTTTTGTAATGCCTCGTGGGTTTTTATGTCTGAGAGATGAGTCCATGGGCTACAGTAGCTCTGATACCCTTTCATGGGTTGTGATTATGTTTTTATGTTTTAAAAGGCACTCAGTTTGTCTTAATCTTGGTAGCGTTTTTCCCCGTCATCTATTGATAAGCCCAGAAACATGATGGATCTCATTGCTTCTTCTCTAGGACTTAAAGAACAGATTTTTTTAGCCTGTTCCCTGTGTTCCAGGTGGTCTAGGAATTTGTTTTGGCCATAAGGCCAGGCATTTCTGCCTCACTTACGTCTTGCATATCCGAGTAAATTAATTGTTATGTAGGAGATTAAAAATTAGTAGGACTGAAGACATTCCAATTGCAAACGGAAATAAACCTGTAAGTGATGAATAAAAACATAGCCTATATCGTTTTCCCGTTGTGATTCAGTTTATGTAAGATTTAAACAGATTTGACCTTCAAAATAGTGCAAGTACATGTCCACTTATACGAATACTACCTTTCTTTCTGATGCTTGTCAACCTGTTTCAAGTTTTAATCTCTGCTTGCAATTAAATAGCATGCAGCCACTTGACCAGCAATTCCCCCACCCCATGTTCCCTCCTGTGGGATGGGAAGGAGAATTGGGGGCGGGGGGGGGAAGACCTTGTGGGTTGAGATGAGGACATTTTATAGAAAAACACAGAGAAGAAAACATCAGTAACAACGATAGTATAATGAAATAAAATATAAAGTGAGCGATGTAAAACCACAGGACTCTACCAGTACCGGAAATGCTGCTTTTCCTTCTCCTGCCACAAGCTGAAGCAAAAACAAGCTGAAAACTGGAGAACTCAGCAGCACCACCATTCCCCTTATATAGGGAGCATGATGTCAGTATGGTATAGAATATCCCATTTGCTGTTTGGGTTGTTTATTCCACCTGTGGCCCCTTCCTAGTGCTTGGGCCAGCAGTTGCTTGTGAAAATTAACCCTATCCTACCCAAACCCAGGACACACTGTAACAGTCCTCAGGATTCTGTTAAAGGTAGCTGTAATTAAAGCAAAGCCAGGGGAGAGGGGAAAAAAAAAAAACAACAAAACAAACCCAC